>KK502407.1:3443808-3459553 GCA_000688735.1 Glossina austeni
AAAAAAAAAAAAAAAAAAAAAAAAAAAGAAATCTTCACGAGTTACTTTAACGTAAAATTAATAGATGGTACTAACTATTAAATGAACCATCGTTGAATCCAGCGGTTTCTTTTTTATGAATGATTACTAGATCCCCAAACTAAGAAAGACAAACACTCGGATTAAACATTTCAGATTTTAAATGTCATTATTAAAAAAAAAAAAAAAAAAAAAAATCAATAATTTCAAGTAATTGTATAAAAAACTTTTTTTTTTACCTTTTTTACTTTTTTGATGTCTAGTAATAAATTTAAAATCAATAACCAGTATGGTTAAGTTATTCTTTGAATGAAAACTTCCGTTGCCAGGAACCGTTACGAGATGTATGCATGAAAGAAGAGGTGAAACACGGTGAAGATATACTTAAGCTCTACTTGTTGAGCACTGCAATAGCAGATAAAAGTCGTATTGCAAAAACTTATAAGAATCGTAGGCCACAGAGGCCATTTCTAGATACTGGGTATTTTTGACATTTTAAAAATTAAAGCAAACAGCTTTTTACGATTATTGAAAGAATAAAGTTAGGAAAAATAAAAATCAGCGGGAAATGTGCCCTTTACACGGTTCCCTGTCTGGTGTACTGTTTTCAGTACCACGCTAAAATGCATCTCCACATCGCACAATCAATTTGAAATCTAAAAATTATTGTTATTGCTATCATTAGTTCAAGCGATCTTATGAGGTTTATAACACCGATAACGGTGCACGCGGCTTGACAAGAGCCATTTTCTCTCTAAAAATAGACGCAAAAAAAAAAAGTTTAATTATAAATTATTAAATTCGTTGTTAGCGTGTCTCGAAAACTGTACACGGGCTGTAAAAATATTTTCTATCTTTATAAGCAACTTGCCAGGGGACGTGCTAAAGCCCAATATTAAAAAGCGAAAAAAATTTGATTACTTATGTATAGGTATAATAACAATTTGCTTTTTTTTTTTTTTTTTTTTCTTTCCGATTCGCTCTTATATGAAATTTCAGACCGAATTGCTTCAGAGCTTGGGGGAAACATCAAATCTTATCATTAGATAAGATGATTTTAGAAAGTACATTAAGAAAAACCGTTTCTATATAAATGTATATATATATATATGAAGCGCCGACATAGCCTTTAACTGGCGATTATCGTTGAAAAAAACTATCGCCCGCAAGTCATTGTGGAAATCACTAAACACTTTAATTGGATAAATCGCAAAGGGGATGTGTGATCCGTATTACAAGCAAGTCTGGTATAATTAATAAAGGAAGATGACTTACAAACGTTATGGAACAGAATTCAAAACGCATTTCTTTACAATCATTCGGTTTCTCTAGAACTGATGTGCATTTTGAATTCATTTTACTTTCGAAAGCAATTAATTTTTACTTAAAGGTCGATTCATTTTTCATATTCTTCTAAGGAGCGCTTATTCAATTGTTCAGACATTTTGTTATTCATTGAATTTTCTAATAAAGTAATTATTAATCTTTTTTTTTTTTATTTATTTTTTTTTTTTTGTTAAATTCTTAAATTAAAATTGTTAAATATATGAAAATTAATAATGGAATTTTCTTTCTTAGCTTGAGGTCTTTTTCAATCAATTAAAAAAAGAGCAACAAAATCAAAAATAATAGATAAAAATTTATTAATATTATTATCGATTTTTTTTTTTTTCTTTTTAAATAAAAGTGCCATAAAATGGCTTTTACTTAACAAATTGTCTCATAGTTTGATTATAGTTTGCAAAGTAGGATTAAAATAAGTATAGAGAGAGAACACATATAAAAGAAAAAGTTCGAATCAAGCAAGAAATTATCTATTACAAGTTTTCTTTTTCGTTTTGTTACGATATTACTTTTATATAAAAATGAATTTTCAATAATCATTTGAAAACACGTTTGAATTTTAACTGTTGATTTCCTTTACTATGCCAATTTTAATGCTTTTCCTCCTTTATTTATTTTTTCATATCACTCTATATAAATCTGTTACTCTTCTCCATAATAGTTTTCAAAACATTTAAGTAAAGTTTTGCTTTTTTCTTTTTTTTGCGAAAGTTTAATAAAAAGACAAAATTAAAGTGTATGAGAACGGTCTAATAATAAAATGAAAAAACAAAAAAAAAAACAGAAGTTTTTTTTTTTTTTTTTTTTTTTTTTTTTTTTTTTTTTTATCTGCCACTCGTGTCGTTTGCAATAAAGTAGTTCCGACTTAGTTTAATTATTACAGCTGTTTGCGGCTTCTTTCATTCTTTCATGTATACATATACATACATATATATAAATATATATATACATACATGCATACATACATACATACATTCATAAATAAATATATGCATGTATATATGTGCATTTATATGTATTTATATGCATGTATATGTGTATGCATGCATTATACATTTTTTGTGATATTTTTTAATTTAATTTACATTTAATATTAATTAATGATTATTTAATTTATTTAAAGACTAAGTTATACAAACATGGTTGTGGTTGCTTTCAATTTCATTACAAGACATTTTATATTTGACCATTTTCTCTTATTTTACATCATGCTGTTTATAATAATAATAATTAATAATTCCTTCATATTTCCATTCCCCATAAGAATTTGATTTCTATTTTTAATTTTTTTTTTTTTTTTTTTGTTTTTTTTTTTTTTTCTTTTTTTGTAATTTTTGTTTCTCTTGTTTTTCATTAAATATAATTGCGAGTTTTGCAATATATTGAAATTTTTATTAATGTAATAATTATGGATGCGTGTGTGCAGCAGTTGTTTGGCTGCTCTCTTAATTATAAAATTGATAAGAAAAAAAAAAAACAAGTTATTTTTTTTATATAATTTCCTGTTATCGCTGTTAAATTAAAATATACGTATATATATATATATATATTTTTGTTTTTTGTTTTTTCGTTTTCTTTTTTTTAGTCCATAGCACTTGTGAAAGGATGAAAAGGAGGGATATGAAGTACAATACTCTAGTTATGCTGCTGCAGCTTTTGTTAAATTTTTATTATTACATCTTGAATTTTTTTATTTATTTTTTTAATTTTTTTTTTAATTTTTTATTATTTATTGTCCATCGTAGATCTTTGTTACTTTACTATTTACTATTTCCTCCCAAGCTAAAGAGAAAGAAATTGAAAGAAAAAAAAAGCAGAAAAGTAAATAAAATTTAATTAGTAATATTTTTATACATAAATCTTGATTTAGGATTGAAGAGAAAAATTTTTAATGCCTTTTGCAGCCTCTAATAATTATAATAAAAAAAAAAAAAATAAAAAAAATTACAATTAAAAATTCTTGTGTAAAAGGAATGTCCAAATCTTTGGGAAAGAAAAAGCTCCCGACGTCCGCATGCTGCACATGCAGTGGCACTTTTTTATATTACTAACCACCCCAGAAGGAATTCGTCAAAATGTTTGCCGCAAAATGCACCTAGGCGGACGGGAGGGAGGAGCGAGACCCCTCTCGATTCATCTGCAGGCATGTATATTGCTCCACATGTACTTCCATCCGGTGCATGTGGTACACGGTTGACCGCCCACAAAAATTAAAATATCACAAGTCCAACTTTGGCAGAAACATTGTTATTGAGAATAGGCTGAATCGGTGGAAGGACAGGCATGCATTACAATGACTATACTTCTTTTTAAAAGCCAAAAAATTTGGGTTATTTGGTTTGGCAAGACGTACCTACCGCGACCTGAGAGATCTCGCGTACTCTACTCACAATTTAAAACGTATACAACCATGAAAAATTCCCCGTAGATTCTATACATGGTCCTGGAGAGAACATTGATTGGTATAGAAAAGAAGAGAAGAGAAGAGCCACAGAAGAATACGATTTCCTTACTCGTTTTTGCCGACATTTGTCGGCGAAGATGTGAAGTTAGATATAGGAAGTAGCCGCAGCTTAGTGGGTGTGCCACTCACTATAGCGACAACCATGACATATTCATTCAAACCGCACTGACATGTGAAAACTGGCGAACAACGCCTGGGTAGCAGCGACTATTACTTACCCCGCTATATGACAATCCATCTGCCACCATACCCGTGGCCGGTAGCTTGAGCAAAAGAACAGACACACTTAAATCAAATCAGAAAGTGATTCGGAATCGATTAGTAATGAAAGTAATGAAAGATGCGTCTATCTCAAGCCCATCGGCACAAATTTATTCCCTTACCCGTAATATAACTTGGCCGCAATAAGCTTAGAAACAAGCAGAACTTCTGCGAAAAACGCAATAAAATTTAGAGAACAACTCCTTGACAATGCTGGCATTCGTAAGTGGACTTATTGAAGTGACAATGTAGTGAGCGAAAGGAAGAAATGGATGGTTAACAAATCATTTAATAAGTTTCCGTAAGCGTAACACATATATGACAACACGTGTATGGTTTTGTGGATAATGGCGATCTTCAAACGACACAATTTGAAATTTCATGACATTCCGACAATTAGTTTACAATGATTAGGTAACAATGGGTTTAGTGATGTCATTTTTATTATTTCAGAACCGCTAACAATCATCAACATTAGCTTGAAAGGTGTTGACTGTCGAAAAAATCAATTTGTGGATTGTTTGGTAATTTTAAATAAAGTCATTTTGAACATCGATGATGCTGAACGCTCTGGTCGCCCGAGTTCGGCAGTTGGTCCACAAAATCCTAAATCCTTTTTGGAAGACCGAAAAGTGGGGTTACGTGATATGTCTGATACGCCTCTAAAGATATCACAAAAGGCAGCTCATCCATCATTTTGCATGAGCGTTTATACACGAGAAAGGTTCGTCCGAAATGGACGCCACATTTGTTCACTTTTGATCCAAAACAAGAACATGTTGAAGCCGTTTAGCCCGAATAAAAAGGATTTTTTCACATAATATATGACTTTGAATGGAACGGGACATGCAATCATCATCAAACTGGCAAAAAAAAAAAAAAAAAAACCAAAGAAGACCAAAAAAGTGGGGAAAAAGACAAAACTCGACTAGGAAAGTTATGGCGTCCCGTGTTTTAGAATGGACTTGGTATGATATTCATTGACTACCTTGAAACGGGACAAAGGATCACTTGTGAATATTATGCGGCTTTATAAGTAGCTTTGAAGGACGAAATTTGAAAGAAAACGACAAGTTAGAGCGGAGACTTATTGAGTGACTGTATGTAATCAATAGCTAAAAACTAATTGAAAATAGCAAAAATGGGAATAATAAATTTCTGTAGACATCTCTCCCTCTCTCTTCTAGATCTCTATCTATCCACAGGGCATGCGTAAAGATTTACAGATTTAATAAACTTTGGATTTTCGTTTTTATTGGCGAAATCTATCTGAAGAACACACAAATCCGCAACGTCATTTCGTTAGGTGTAGACAAGCCAAGTAACTTACAAAATGACGGACACTATCACACCTCTTGTTAGTCGGGTAGCTTTCCTTCTGAAACCTATAATTAAAAATATAAACCTAACCTTGTACGGTTAACTTTAGTTCCTTTAAAAAATAAAATGAATATTGAGAATAGACATACCGACCGACATTCAATAATTTTTACTAAACGATTCACACAACCACTGAATTACAATTACACAAAAAACAAAAATTCTGTAGAGACCCCCCACCCATATGATATCCGTTTCTTATAAATCCCTTGGAAAAGATTTGCTTTAAATAAAATAAAATTTAAAATGAAAATTTTCCTTATACTTACCAGATCCAATAAAATCTACAATTATATCATTCTGATGTTGTGCACCCAATGTTGATAATCGTCCAGATGTCGGCGGTATATAATATAAACTGTACTCTTTGCTGCTAACGGAGGTACCAGCAATGGAAATGCGTCGCGTGCGACTAGGACTACGACTACGTGGAGTTGCGGCATAGGAATTTATGTTAGCATTAATAACACCACCTTCAGCCTCGTACTGTGATAATAATGGTTGCTGCGTCTGATAATTCAGCACATTGTTGCCAGACAACGAACGTTGTTGGGCGAAATGATGGCTTCTTGCGTGCGCGGCTGCAGCGGAAGTCATAATATGACTGTTGCTACTGATTCTGTTGCGTGCATCATACGTGCTATTATTATTATTATTATTATTATTACCTGGATAATTATTAATGGATGATGTTGCCGATGCTAATGAAGATGATGAAAAGGAACTTGAATTTGAAGAAGAGTTCGAAGTTTTGTATTGCAATTGTTGCGCAGCACGCGCCGCAGCTATAATTGCCGTTTCGATATCATTGCAGGTCTCCAGCTGTTGAGGGGCAGGAACTGTGGATTGCATTTCTAAATTATCAATGGAATTGTGTTGAGGTGGTGCACTTGTTTCACTGCTACTGCTGCTACAGTGTATCGCTGACGCACTATTGGATATATAGTTATTTAGTTGGTTGCTTTTCTGTTTAGACGGTGACAAACGTGACTGCACTTGTGATTGTTGTTGCAGGTGCTGAGTTGTTCGATTTGCTCCCGTTGCACCACTTACATTATAAATACCTTTATCACCAGATTGCGCTGGTGCCGGCATCGGTTGCTGTTGAGCAGCAGATGTGGGTATAGCACTGACCTGATTGCTCCCTGCAAAGGAGATGTTGGGCGCGATATCCGCGCAATAAGAGGCCCCTGAATCATTAAGTAAATAACTAGTAGTCTTGGTGGCAGTAGCTGGCGCAGAAGTCACTTTTTCATAGTAATCCCGCCCTCTTCGGATTTCAGAATCATCCTGATGGATAGCGAGATCTCCAGTCTCATGATCGTCGTCAAACATTTTCAATTCTTCTTCATTAAAATCTCCAAAAGTAAAGTCATTAACAAGTCTAGACCCGCTTGCATTGCGGTCATCGTTTAAAATAATAACAGCCGGGCGATTGGAGATGTTTATAGAGCCTGTCAAAGACATGGGTGGCAATGACGCTGAAGACTTTAAATGTGATTTTGCTGCTGACCTTGGTTGCTGAGATGTCATGCTACCAGTACTATTACTACTAACAAATTTTTTGGTATTGTTGTTGGTATTTAGTGGTATCGTACTCGATGTTTGTTGTTGCTGTTGGCGGTCTTTTTTCGATCTTCTAGCGCACGGTGCGTTGTCATTCAAATTATTATTAATTAGTACATTAGTTGCGGCTGTAGAGCAGGCAGCAAAGCTGTTAGCTGGAGGTGTTTTTTCTTTGGATTTTCTATTAACAAATGCTACATTGCTATTGTTGTTGTTGTTGTTGTTGTTGTTTGAGATTGAGGTAGTTAAGACTAAATATTTATTAGTATTTTGATTAGAGCTGCTGGTACTGTGGCCAGTGTTACCGCCTTCGTTACCGGACCCAGATAAAGGCTGTTTGGCAGCGGCCGCAAAATTAAATGAACCACCGCCAGTACTTCCAGCGGGATTAGCATGTAGACTTACTGCATTTGTAGAATTGGAGAGACTAAGATTGACCAAAGGCATTGGTGTGTTGCCGTGAACAGCTGCTACCACTGTATTATTGTGGCGTTTAACAGTCTTCTCTAAGGCGGGATATTGTTGATCTAGATTGGACGCGTTACAAGGTGCCATATAACATGTCGCCGATGACGACGACGATGAAGAAGAGGAAACGGCAAATGAGACACACGGATTGTTAGTGTTTATTACATGGGCAGGATTAACTGCAACCGAAGCGGAAGATGCTAAGGTTTGATTTGAATCACTTTCAATACTTCTAGATTTTCGTAATGCCTGTTGCTGTTGGTGTTGCTGTTGGTGTTGTAGTTGCTGTTGCTGTTGCTGTTGTAGTTGCTGTGGTTGTTGTTGTTGTTGTAGTTGCTGTGGTTGTTGTTGTTGCTGCTGCTGCTGCTGTGGTTGTTGTTGTAGTTGCTGTGGTTGTTGTTGTTGTTGTTGTTGTTGTTGTTGCAACACTGAACTATCTGCTATTGTTCCATATTCACTTGACGTATTCACTTTGGTATTAACAATATTGTCCACTGTCGATGCCGGCATTAGCTCACCGCCGCTTAAAACATTAACAGTTGTCGCGGCAGCCGTAGTTGTTAAGCTTTGCGAATAACTTATCGATTTGACACTTAATTTCTGCATGTCTTCCAACAATCCTGCAGCAGCGGGGATATTAACCACCAATTCCGGGAAATCCTGTTTTTGTTGCGACTTCTTCACTTTATGAAGTTTTACTCCACTATTTACACTACTTACAATAATTTTTTCTCCTTCATTCGATGCCACTAGAGAATTGCTATTAGAATTACTGGTATTCTCTATGACAGCATTGCTGCTTTCAACTAAGGTGGAAGAAGATAGCGAAGTAGTTGGATTGATATAAGGACCCATGTCCACTGTCACTTCTTTGTTAGTGCGGGCAATATCTGCGTATGAAATGGGCGCTGGTGAATTAGTTTTTATCGAAAAATTGCCACCGACAACACCACTAACAACATTTATTGTATTGTTGTTACTTGGGTTAAGCACTTTTATATTCTTATTGCGTTTAACTTGTTGGACCTTTGTTGAACCGGCTGCACTCGTCGCGTTTGTCGAGGAAGTGGCAACTGCTGCACCTGAACTTTCTATAGGTAATGAATGTACAGAGTCGAGATCACTAGTATCAGATTTTTCTGAGGGCGGCACTGATGAAGTAGACTTGCGTCTAGATTTATCATTATTATGTTGCACGGTGCCAGTTGCTATCACATGATGTTGCGTTATATTATTATTATTGTTATTATTATTATTATTATTATTATTATTGTTGTTGTTATTATTATTATTATTATTATTAATAGCACCGTATTGCTGTTGTTGTGTGTGGTTGCTATTAGATCCTTGATGAACATTGTCGTGTTGCTGCTGTTGTTGATATTTGTAACGCTGTGATATTGATTGTTGTTGTTGTTGTTGTTGTTGTTGTTGAGCTTGTTGATTGAATGCCCCGGACTTTTGCGCGCTGAAATTGTGCGAGCGTTGTAAGGTCACAGTAGTCTCTTCCAAATTGTTTACAACTTTCTTTTTGGGTTTTCTCTTCTTAGTAACCACGTGAAATTCAGCGGTCTCTGGGACAACAGAATCGAGGGCAGTTATACCAACAATTTTTACAGGTTCCGATCGCGATTCCTTTCTAATTCTATCCGGTCTATCCACCATCATTCTTCTTTCCATTCTCAACTCAGCTCTCTCAAATCTTTCCGGTCTATTGTTAGCAACCATCATCCCTGATATTGCTTCGCCTGAGGCCATAGGCACGTTGACCTGCATATTATTAAGGTTACGTTCATTGCGTTCGGCGGTCTTCTCCTTCACATGCTCCCTGTCTTCTTTACTATTATTATTTGACGATTTGCCAGCTCCTTTACGTTCTTTGATTGCTGCGGCTTTGTCCTCAGCTATGCATACAACATTAGCATTTTGCTGATCTTCAAGATACTTGAGATCTTCGTTACCCCAGGATCTTCTTTCCGTTTTACGTGGATTATTATTATTATTATTATTGTTTTGTGATTTATTCTCAAAATTCTTGTTAATTTCAGCCGTTGAAGAGGAATTATTCTTGTGTTTGCTGCTCGTGTTACTCTTTTGACGGATAATTCCAGCATTATTTTCAGTTGTGGCTGCCGTTCTTTTCAATTCTTCTTGCAGCTCGAATTTAGCCCCACTGCGCAATTCTTCCAATGAATTACTCTTTGTTAACTTTTGTTGTTTATCCTTGTCTTTCTCGCGATCTCGGTCCTTTTTACGATCTTTCTTTCTATCACTACTTTTAGAGGAATTACCACCGCCCTGTTTATCTTCGCCACTACTTTCAATATATTTAACTAGCTCTTCGACTGGCTCCGTGCCACGATAACCAACTACAGACTCTACATCAACCGTCTTTGTATTGCGTTCGCGTTTATTGTTGGCATTTTTAGTGCGTTCCTGTTGCGATCGAGTCATTGTTTTTGCTTTCATTTGTGAAGCTGCCGAACCCATAGGGGTGGTAATCGTTGCCGACGTAGAGACCGTTGTCGATGTTGTGTGCTGTGACGGTATAGTTACTGTAGCGGAAACAGACACATTAGTACACGAACCTGCCAATCCCGCGATAGTTGCCGACGATGAAGACGAATTTACATTTATAGCTCCTAGGGGTGAGACAGCATTTAGGTGTATGGTTGCTCCATTACTAATGTTAGTAGCATTTTGATAAAATTCACTTAGAGCGTTACCGTTTTCATCCAAATGACGATGCTGTTGTTGTTGGCAAAGAGTTGTGGCATTAGATGCAGAGCCACCGCTAGACATCGTTGACATCGTACCAGGAGCAGGTGGTGCCGCTTTAATATAAGTCTGTAAATTGAAGATTCTTTGTCAAAACTTATTCATTTTTTAACTTTCTTTTTTTAATTTTTATTTTTTTTATTTTCTTCATTTATGTTTTTTTTTTTGTTTTTTTTTTTTTTTTTTAACTTTCTTTTTTTAATTTTTATTTTTTTTATTTTCTTCATTTATGTTTTTTTTTTTGTTTTTTTTTTTTTTTTTTAACTTTCTTTTTTTAATTTTTATTTTTTTTATTTTCTTCATTTATGTTTTTTTTTTTGTTTTTTTTTTTAATATTATTATTATATTTTTGTTTTTACTGTTTGCTTATTCTTTATTCTTTTTACTTAAAGTCCTCTACATCCACTTTGCATTTGATTGTCATAAAGAAACAAAAATCTGAAGTTTTCTAACAAACGTAAAAGTTGAGGTTAGGTTAGTTAGGAGGTGAAACGCTTTGCTAGTGAAACTAGTGAACAAGACCGCGCATGGCATAACTCGCCAAATTTATTTAGACTAATATGGAGCTTTTACGTTCCACATTACCATACACGAGGATAACTGTCAAAATTCGATAAATAAGCACAAAGTGTGAGTCGAGGGACTTAATTACTTGTATGTACGCACAATTAATCAGATATTTTCATTTTATAAGTGTTTATTATGGCACCTTTTCAGGCATGCCTTATTTATTTGGAATTGTAAATGAACTGAACAAGTAATTTGGTCCACACGAAGCGGAATTAATTTTTAGGGCGCAAGCAAAGCTTTCCTTCATTCAAAATGTAAAAATCATATGAGTTGCTTAAACTTATATTATCAGCTACCATACAGCTAGATATGTAGAAATCACTAAGGGCAAAACTCGCGTATGTTCCAATTATGATTACAATTTTCTGATCAAATCAAAATTATTGCCAAATTTCAAGTTCTAATGATCCATTTGCTAACATATTTCAGATCATTGATCTTCACATTCTATGTCAAAATCTACTATTCTTTCCTCCTTTTTAATATGAATCAAATTTTGCTAAATAAGATTCATTCGCCCTACAAAATCCTCTCGTGTCTCTCTCTAAAAGAGAGAGAGAGAGAGAGAGAGAGAGAGAATCAAATTTACATTAATTTGCTTCAGTTTACAAAGAAAACCATTCCAGAGGAATTCGTGGGCGAAAGAAGCTCAACAAATTAACGATAAACACTTTCCGTCTTTTTTAATAAACATAATTTTGAATTTATCGGGATCAACGATCACTTATCAGAAATCAGCGTAAACATCAATAAGAATCAATACGAAATCCAAAAAGCATCTCGAACGCGCTAAACCATAATAGAATAGAATAGAAAAATAGGCATACGATCACATCATCATCTTCGCTCCAATTTTATGGTACTGAAAAGGCACGAGAAAACGATTTCAGTCTTCTAAAGGTGGAATCCAACACAACAACTACGACACTTTTATGGCTATTAAAGCAATACAACTAGTGCAAGATTAAAAATTAATACCTTCGAACGACCAGGGAAAGTTGAACTACATTTTTGATGTATATGGATCTAATAAAGTCCCCTTCGGCATTTCGTCTTACTCGGCTAGTTTAACAAATGCTATAAGTCGCGAATGAAAATTGCCCCGTTTTATGTTACTATAGAGTGTAGTATGATCTTGCGACATATTTGGTTCCAAGATCATTCTCACAACTGTGTAGTAACTTCAATATGATACCCTTACCGTTATAGGTTTAGATTTATGTAACATATCCTTTGATTTTAACGGATCATTGCCCAAAATTGATTTGCAGGATTTATAGTTTTCATCGAGTGGTACATATTTAGTATCAACTGCTGCTGCCACGGAAGTGGATGATTCGTTATCAGCAGTGTTGGCATCGTAACATTCTAGGTTACTAAAGTATATCTTTTCATCCACATAACAGTGTGATAGTGTTGGAGCAATATTACAGCCGACTTTTGGACCGGTAATGTTAGCTCTAGGTATACGTTTATCAATGTTAGCTAAACGTTCATAATATGCCAGGCCCTGGAATAAAACAAACGGGCAGAAAGAAAAACCATTTTAATATATACAACAGCATTAAACATAGTTTGGACACAACTAATAAGCTGTTTAACACGTTTGTCATATATCATGGTTTTGATGATTAAGTTGTATATGCATCAGCAACTATAGGTGAACCAATTTAAGTTTTATCATCTAGAAAGACACACACACCCCGCCGGAGATCACAAATGAATTTAGACGTTCTTTGCTTTTGTGCGCTTGGTCACGGTTTTCTTTCGATTTTCCTCGAAAAACGTCGCTTAAACACGTGCAAATAATCTTTTATATCCGGATTATATAATAAAGACGACAATTGCTAAATTTTATATATTCTGTTTTCTCTCTTATAATTTCTCGTCCTGCAAGATGATGAGCTATTATATAGATGGGATCAACAGTTCCATTGAACATTTTAAAAGTAAATAAGAACTTGAGTTTGTGCCGCTTCCGAAGACTTTTATCAATAAAAGTGGGTCTGGGGATAAAGTTTCATATGATATTACGGAATTTTCCGAAGATAATTTGGCATAAACTTAGAATGATCCCAAAGACAAGTGTGTAGCGGCATTGGGTCAGATTAAAATGAACGCAAACTTTAAGGACGAGTTTCTGACGAAAACCAATGTACTAATTTGCGCACTTTATATGTTATGATTATCTCGCACATGTTACGCTTTCTTGGTTATGTACTAGTCAAATATTTTTACTTTCTCGCGGTACAATTTCGCGAATTCATTGCTGGCTAGAACGACTACAACTCTCGGGAAGATAGTTCACTTTCCATAATATGAATTTTTGCAGTATTTTCTTGAAGATTCAATCTTTAAAAACTAACATAATAAGAAAGAAATCGTGGAATATGTCCTGAGAGAAATGTTGCTTAAGAAATTATCATTATTAATGAGCCGACCACCCTATACTTTGCCATACCATTAATGCCACAGAATTAATTTTGATTAAAACTATATATGTATATATATATATATATATATATCCAGCTTTTTGCTCTAGTCGCCCTCTTTACATCCTTTTCTTATCTTATTCAACAATATTTTCCAGATGGAGACGGAATCGAGTTACTTGTTAACATACGTTTCCCACATACATTTTCCTCCTTCTATAACATTAATACTGTTACCGAAAGAGGTCAACATATAAAGCAGAAAATTTTTAGGGATCATGAAATAAATTTAAAGTTTCTTTTAAATGAAACAAGTACAATATTACGATATCCTGAGTAGTCAACTGCTTAAACGAAATTTCTCGCTAAGCAACTCCTTGCTGGCACTGGCGTTTGCTACCATGGCCATAGCTAACTGACCCACATTTAATTGTCGCACTCTACAACTAGCATAAGAGCCACTGGCGCACATATTCACTGTAATGTTGAAAAAGTTACCTCCCCTGGCAACTTCGATGTTTCACTTACAACACAGAGTTGTCACTTTGTTGCTAAATATATTTGTTGGCCTAGTAAATTTATTAAGTAAAAAAGTAAAAAATTAAAATAAATAAATTAAATAATAAATAAAGAAAACAAATAAAAAAGCTATAACCCGCCAAAGGGCGTATGTGTTATCCTTATCCAGTTGGATTATTAACCATCTCATTTAATCAATCAACCTGTTAAAATTATATTGTTAAAGTATTTGATATATGAAAAAAGATCGTGATTATGTTTGTATTTTAGACATGTTTACGACCGACCTCGAAGAATAAAATGTTAATATTTCAAATTTTTGGGAGTAAGAAATTCATTAATGCTTTTCCACAGATTTGCACTTTCAGCCTATAAAAAACAGAACTGTTCCGAGCATTTAAAACTCAACATATATTCACAATTTAACCATTCCATTGAAGTAGTTATCTCTTACATGGCAAACCATGCAAAATTATTCCATTAATGGTTTAACTACTTCAAATGTCTTAACCACATAGATATTAGATAAAAATAAGAATAATAAAATTTAAAAAAATAAATCTAAAACTTGCATTGTTTTTGTATAAGTTTATCTGAAAAGTCGTAAATAATCAATTATTATTATTTGTTCACCTTATCTCTTTAGAAGATACAACCCTGACTCTCTCACAAGCAATCAGAGTTGCATTTCTAATTTTTTTTTTTTGATTTAGACAACTTCTGAAAAGCAATTTTTTTTATTACTACAATTTTACCTGTGTAGCTACATCTTGTCCTTTGGATTGCAGTATTCGGTGCTGTTGCTGTATATCCATCATTGGTTCGCCCATTTCGATAACACAATCACCTGCACTGGTTATGGCCAAAATTGAACCTGAAGTACTTGCAACGGACGCATTATTATCGCCGCCCGTAGATGTTAGCACTTCAGAAATATTGCTATTATTATTGGTAGACAACAACGGAGTAGTTGCTGTTGGCATTTCTTTATTGGCTTCCATAGGTGTTACGCCGGCTGCAGCAGCAGCTGCCTTTGCGTTGCGTCGCTGTTCTTTTTTACTAGATTTAAGCGTTGTTGTGGCTACCGCTGCTGCTACGTCATGCATAAAACTTAACTCGTTGGTAGTCAAATTGCCGCATAAACCCAGTTGGTGGGTAACATTAACGTTACTAGGCAAACTACCCCCTTCACGTTGACGTGAAGATACGGAAGAGGAATATTTCTTTTGTCGGGAATTGTGATTTTGACGTCGTGTACGTTGACTACCACTCACACTGCTATTACCAAAAGCTTGATCACAGTCCAGTTGTGTTTCGTTGACGAGATCTTGCAAGGAGCCACCCTGCTTGTGATGATGATGGTGATGATGGGATCTATGCGGCTGATGTTGACTATTATGGCTATGTGAATGATGATGATGGGCGTTTTGCTGATTATAGTTATAATAACTATTGGACGTAATTGATGTGGACAAATTGCGTGGTGTTATTGCACAAAAAGGATATGATGTTTCTTCATTTTCGGCTTTCTCGAGTAATTTCTGATAAGGCAATAAAGAAGAAAAAAAATCCAGCTAAGCACGAATGAAATCTTCGCAATTATTATTATTATCAATTTTTTTTTTTTTTTAATATCTACCAAAAATGCTTTGCTCTTGTTCTCCTTATCACGTGGATTTTTATAATGATAAGCTTCTTCTAGCAATTCCTTCAGTTGATTATCATCCCAATCTTTTAAGCGACACTCCTCCCATGACTCACATGGAGATTCCTAAAAATATTAATTATTATTAATATTCATTACATATATCGGACAACTTTTTATCTCACATAATACTACTATACTATTATCACTCATATACCTCCTCTTATTAATCTCTAATTATTAAGACTTTGTTTTAAAATTTATCTTAACCAAAAAAAAAAAAAAAAAAAAAAAAAAAAA
>KK502407.1:3460338-3525712 GCA_000688735.1 Glossina austeni
CTTGAATTAATACTTTTTTTTTTTTTTTTTTTTTTTTTTTTAAATAAATTCAAATTTTACATATATCGTGTCTCGTCTTCATATAGGTGAAGTGAAGTGAAATGCTTTGAGACGTCGACTTGTTCATAAAATATTGCTAATTAAACTAGATAGAGTAAAAAGCTTCCTCCTTGCTCAGCGCATACGTACATGGATTTCATCAAAAATCCTTTATAATATTTCTTTTTGTTTTATTTAAAAAAAAAAAAAAAAAAAATGCTACCGAACCAATACACGAGGAAGAGTAATTTTGAAGTTCCGGGGCTAGGGCAAAGAAATTATAATAAAGAGATTTAGAAGATGAAAATCTGCAAAGACTAGTAAAAAGTATAAGTTTTAGGTATTAACATATCACAGCATTTCCAAACATTTCAAGAAGAATAACGCAAAAGCAGGATAAAACTTAACCAGCCCAACCCCTCGGCAACCTACGGTTATATGAAGAAATCTTACTATTAAAGGAAGAATCTATCAATCCATAAATCAGTAATTAAATTGGTAAAGAGAACGAAAGGTAATATTATCCATAATACATCCTCCTCCCCTTTGCCTATGTGTTGCATTTTATTTTTTGAAAAGCAAAAAAAAAAGCCAATTGAAATTAAGTCAAGCACTAAATTGAAATAGAAATTGACATGTAGTACTACCTACATGGATTTATATCATTTCGCATGAAGAGCAATTACATTTTATAAAGAATCTCATTCTCTCTCCTATTGTGGCCGAAGAAGTACGCAAATGTAGACTATTTTGCAATTGTTTGAAAATACGATCATCATCATATCCACCGTTATTTAAATAACTGATTCGATTTGGTTTAAAAAAAATTTGTGCACACATCAAGAATATATATATGATTCGGTTGTAAATGTGAAAATGTCAAAAACTATAAAAACATTATTTACTTTTACGTTAAACATAGCAGCAGCAGCAGCAGCAGGAGCAGCGGCAGTAGTAGTAGTAGTCGTAGTCGTATTTGTAGTAGTAGGCGTCGCTCGCAAATATATATTAAAATTTAGGATTTATATATAATATAAATTTTACCAATACCGCACACAGGCACACATACACATCTAGTCATGGCTTACTTGTTTAAGACGAGAAGACATTTTTAAACATTGAATTCTGATTTCGAATTTTATATTTTAAAAATTAAAAAAAAAAAAATGATTACGGGCGGCTTTCATGGAACTTTGTTTTGCAATAAACTCGCTTACGTTGAAATTGAAAAGCGTTTAAAGAAGAAAGTACAGTACATTACATTGGTGGTAAAAATAATTTTGTAGTAAAAATTTTCATTTCCATCGAAATTGTTGAAAGCATTGGGATGAATATCCTTTGGGTATTTTGCATAAAATACATTATCGACTGAAAAAAACACCGCTTGATTGATCCATTCACCTCATGCTCTACTCTTTCTTACCGATTCTCGTTACTTTGTGAAAAATGCAATGGAGAGTACAATTTTAAGAAACGACAAAATGCCTGAGCAGAGTAAGTAAGTTCCGCATATAAATAAGAACATTTGAGGCCATTATATAACCATTACGTTTTATATAAGACTTTTAAACAATGATTTTTTTCATAACAATTTTCATAGCTACTTTTGTATACACTACTACTTACTATGTCGGATGTTATATGAAAATCGACATGTGCATGAGAATATTTTCAACAAGTGCACATCCTTTATATTAGAGGGCTACAGAGGGGTAACACAATGCTTGCTGAACGCAATATCTACATTTTCTTCTCCTTATACTAAGAAATAACATTAGCAACTGAATAATTAACAGCAAAAAGTAACGAGCTGGCACTTCATATAAACTTTGTAATGCATCAACACATACATATATATATAATAAGAACACTTGCAAATTTTCTAGCGGATTTAACAAAAGCTCGTTGAGTAGGATAATTTTCCAACCGTACTGCCTGTAGGACGGACACTAGTATCAGTTCCATGTTAGCTATATATAGTTTGTGATATGCTAACAGACTGGAATTCGCAGCGTTTCGTATATTATCAAACCCAGGTGATGAACAAAATAACACAATATTTATTTATTAGTAAGGTATTGCGTCACAGTTTGCTTGTAGAACAGTTGCAATTCTTCACGGAACAGATTGATAGGGCGTCTGAATAGCGTGCAAGGGAGCATTCTTGTACCAAAACATCTGCTAATTATTTCAATGATGTTGGAATTACAAATTTGCTCATTTCATCACTCTCTGCTCTAAAGGAGAGAGTGCTCCCCAATTATATTGAGCTCTGACGATTGTGGGGAGGTGTGTTTGATGATAATTTCATATTTCGCAAAATTCTTTATATTAAAGACTTCACATATTTTCCCATTTGTGTGGGCGTAGTGTTTGACAGCAATATGTTTAAGTAAGAATTTCATCAATGAGGATGCCATTTGCAATAATTCGACCAGCGTTGTCTGAGCGAAAGGACCACGGAAGGAATACCACGATATAACCGCCCAAATCAGAACGGAGCCTCCTGTTCCATGCTTCCCTGCGATACGCAGGCCGCAAATCCATATCGAAAGCTTATTTTGGTGTTTCCTATTCATGAACCCGACGGTTGGTACGAAAAAGTGTGAACGACGATTCATAGGACCATACCACATTCTTCCACTGATCAAGTGGCCAATTTCTATGATCGTGTCAAAACTTCTTTTGTAATTTTATATTCGCTTCGAACTAATCATATCATAATTATTTAATAAATATTCCTCTTGGCTTTACCTTAGTCACCTATAAGAGTAATCGGCAAACTTTCGGGGGATAGAAAAAGCAAATTGTCAACGCTAACCAAAAGCGAAGATATCAAAGAGTCATATAGATACATGTCTAGCCGAAATTCTTAAATTAAACATAGGATACGGTATGTGTTAAGTAAACGTTATGCGCTATTTTATTGCATTATACGCAATATTAATCGTTGTAAGCTCCAGCACGGGTCTATTTACAACAGAGAGCCATACTCTCAAGGAATCAAAGAGCCTCGGTTTGCTGATGCCTCGCCTTAAACATTGTGTGGAGCCAAGTGAATAAATTCAAGGCCCTTTTTCTGTACAACGTCTGTCTTTCACATGAAGTAGATCACTTTTTATAGCCATTATTATATACGACCAGAATTGTCCAAAACGCTCGTAAACAGTTCTTTGCGTAATTTTCATTAATTACATTTTCATGGAACGAGTTCAGTTGCAAGTTCTAAGTATCCTGCAGGCACTTAGAAAATGAAATAAAATCTTTATTTGATATTCTTTTCCGACCGCCTAGCTCTTGGCTCTTGATAACTCTTCTACTAACTCGATAATTAATTAATCCTAGCAATATCAATGAAAACACATGTGCACTTTTGATTGTTGTAAAGGATATAAAAAGACTTCTAAAATATTTTACATATTGTACACACGTCTCGGATGGCCGGATGGATTAATTAGATCTCTTATGCTTTATATGGAAACTTCTGAATATACTGAGTACACAGTTTTTTATCACTTCCATGCAAATTCGCTTTTATTTTTTAATTCATATAAATATTACATTCACATCTCGTTAATTGCACAATTTATTAGTTGAAAGAACTTGCTTTTTATTAAGTTTATATTAAATTTTTTAACTCTCAAACAGATTTTTCTATCTAACTGATTAACTTTTCGATAAAATATATCGCCAAATTTTTGAGGTTATGATCACTCATTACTTACATTGTATATATGCTTGCCGTAGTTTTTGTGATTTTATATTAAATGGGTGATTGCCGAATCAACAATTATGCACTATGAAAATTCTCTTTCTTATACCAATTTTGTTGTCAAATAATTATATTAAATAATGAAAACACCATAACGAAAAAAAAAGCGTGTGACTTGTGACGTCTCTGTGATGTTGCTTAGAATATGACTGACTGAGAGCTTAGTAATTGTTAGTTAGTTAGACTATTTTGAATTACATTGAATTTTTACAAATTGTGATTTACGTTTTTGCTGTTGTGAATACTGTCTCACGAAGTTTGTTGTTTCATTTCACCTTGTTTCATTTTTATCAGCTGTTTTCTTTTATTTTTTCTGTCACTTAGTAATTAGTTGGAACAAAATTTAAGATTTAGGTATGAGATTATAACGGAAAATTGTGAAATAGATTTGATGTTAACTGAAAATTAAAATATTGTTAATTAAAGTTAGTTATCGAAAGGAAATTTAGAAGATTTTTTAAATGGAAAAATCTGGCATCTGACATGATGTAGCAACGAATCTTTTTTTAATATAGTTTTGATTTTTATAGAATTGCCATACACGTATATATATAAAACTACAATTTTAATTCTTAGACAACAGAGAGATAATGTACTGATGGGAGAAATATAAAGATAAAATAATTTTGAATCATCTGATTAATTTCTTTTACGGTATGTAGTGACAAATAAATCGGTACAATCTTGGATTTCTTTGATTCTAAGCAAATATATATCACAACTAAGAAAGTAATCATTTCTACTTCAGCATTAATTTTGGAAACTATGGACAACAAATAAATCCCTTCATATAGTAAGAATGACTACAATATAACATCTTGGATGACTCCGATTACAAGCCTGAGTATGTGAAAAAACCCTCTTCAAAGTAAGAAAGTATATTCTTAAAGAAATCAGTAAATAAGAACCAATCCTGCCTTAAAAATAAACACATAGTAAGTACACACATCTAAAAGAAACTCTTAGCACGAATCTGTATATCCCATGTTAGATAATATAAAACATCCTTACATTCATTTACTTATAATATAATGGCTGGGAGCAGATTCTAGTGGCGCGATTAGTGGTATGAACATATTTATCTATTAATACGTAAAATAGATACGTAAAATTGTAACGTAGTGCTTTAAAGTAGCATTCAGAATTCAGAAAAAATTAAAAGAACTATATTTTCATGGTCTATAATACGGAGTGGGCGCGGCTGATTTTTTCTATTTTCAAAATGAAAGTTTTCATCGTATAGGCATGTGCACGTTGTAGGAGTGTTCTTAGAAAAGTTTAAGTCACTTCAAAATTCTTTTGCAAATTTGTAGGCGATATCTTCATTTTCGCTAACGACAGAATGTTCGCCACAAATACTACACAGCTGAGCAGACAGACGGATATGTTTAGGTGCATTCAAAATTTGGAACTAATCAAGAATTTATATACTTTATGGAGTTTGTGAAGTCTGCGCAAACAAAGCAAAAAAACAAAAACGAAATACAAAGGTATTCTAAATACATGGTGCTATGGGCGTGTCCCAAGACCGATTTGGCCCATTTTTAATGCCAACCTGCGTGCAAGAACTTCTAATGTTTCTACCAAATATGAAGTCGATAATTTTATTTTTGCGATCAAGAGAATGAATGTTTACATTACAGAGACGGACAAAAGGATATGCTTAAATCGATTTAGAAATAAATACGTATACTTTGTAGGGCAACTAATGTTTCCTTCTAGGCTTTGCGAACGTTTTCGCAAAAGGAATATACCACTCATCCTTCGGCAGTGG
This sequence comes from Glossina austeni, assembly GCA_000688735.1. Lineage (NCBI taxonomy): Eukaryota > Metazoa > Arthropoda > Insecta > Diptera > Glossinidae > Glossina > Glossina austeni. Next base: position 3,465,924 of record KK502407.1, read on the forward strand.
GTATAAAAACATAGTTGCCTGCCATAGTTGGTGATGTTGTGAAGTCAAAAGAAACAATTTTCGACAATAAAACACGTGATTATTGTGACATCTGAATATTTGTGCTAAATTACATATATAGGATATAAGATCATACAAATCTTTCCTAAAACATTGAAGATTTTTCTTTAGCGTTTGAATCTTTTGCACGGGGTGTTTAACAAAATCAATACGCGTCAATCTTCTAATACTAGCCTGCAATTTTTAATGGTTTTCCTTTCACTTACTAGCTTTATGATGCTAAATTAGTTTCTCGTAGCATTGGCTCAAAATATCCTTCAAAAGACTAACGATTAACATTTTTCCAAGTATTTATTGACGACAAAATTTTCTAAATCTTTATTACATAGGGATTTCTAGCAAAACACATATATTTAAACAAACAATTTGACAATGAATTATTGCCAACATTTGGCAGCTGATAGTTATTTCACTTTAATTCCAAGAAAAAGTACACCTTAAGTAGAGTTTAGGAAAATTGAAAATTTCTTTGCTAAATTTTATGTGTAAAAGAATATAATGAAAGGAAAATTTACAAGACGAGTTTGGTTAGGTAAACTACGCGGAATGATTTTCTATGAAACGTTAAATAAAGACAAAATTTCAATAGAAATTGTAATCCTTAAACCAAAAAGCCTAAGAAGATTGGCAACGGCCTATTCATTACTAACTCTTTATAATCCACGAGAATTTACAAGAATATATTTACATATATATTGTTGTTTATTACTTGAAGACTTTAAGCTGGGTATATACGCGCCTGCGTTTTATGACATTTTCCTTAGTTCAGTATAAAAAAAAATGCTCTTGTCAGCTGATAAATTTTCCGAGAATAAAACGTATAGGTATTGTAATTAACAACGGAGTTTTTTTTTATTTAATGTCTTTCACTGGCTTGCCCTGCAACAAGTATCGTTATATTAATGTAATACGCCTGCATAAATAAATCGTTACGCGTTACTTTCTATTTTAAGTCTTTTTCAGCTGTCGTGTAAATTCAGCCTTTTCCCTATGCTGCCTTGAGTTCGAATTATCTTTACTCTTGTTCCATATGTAGGACAGATCAACCAGAAAAATATCTAGTAAGATGTGAAGGCGCTGCAAGACCTTAAAAAAGTGTGTTTACTCACAAGTTTTTTAATGAACTGTTAAAAAAGAAAGGCTTTTACTTTTGTAAAATATCAAAAAATGGCAATACCGAAATCATTCCGCTATTCGTCTAATATGAAGTCGATTGGAAAGACACGAGGAATGAAAAAGATGTACGGAAGCGGCCGCTATCGACTGGGAGCGTGCCCAATCGGTAAAAGATTAAGCACGCACTATAATTACGATGAAATGTAAGGTAAAAACTCCTGCATTGATATTTGAAACTGCGCACAAAAACTTGCTAATCGTGGTTTTTACATATTCGGTTGCTGTTGCTCTTGCGAGCAGCGTAATTGCAAATTTGAAAAAAAAAAAAAAAAAAAGATCTCCACATGTCCCTGTAGCTAGAGAAATGCATAGAATAATTGAAAAGTAGTTTAGTTTTGTGTGGTTTGTTCATATTCGGATAAAAAATCTCCCTTCTCTTACAAAGAGAAATGATTAATTTTTAATTAGTAACAGTAAAAACACTATATTGGGTTGCGGTCCACCATTAAATACTATATAAAAATTATCTCAAGTCCTTCTATATGTTGCATGCATCCACGCAAACATAATATACTCCCTCTAGCGCAAGTAGTATAGAGTGTAATAAAAAATATTCAAATTCGCTTATTAAAAATATCGTAGGTATTCTTTCTTTAGAATGTTATGTTATAAAATAGGAGTATCTCGGATACCGATTCATGGAGATTCTGTGAGAGGTCAAAAGAAACATCGCATCGTATGGTATGAGAATGCGCGGCTATCTGCAAAATAAGAAATTAGGTGTTTTATGAACACTTAATAACGCCGAACCTCGTACAACGATCTGAAACTAAGAATGTGACGGCATTCATAAAAATCCTAAAGCTGAAGGGCTAGAGGCATGGGCGAGTATAATTAGTCTTTTTTAGGACGCAGTGCTGATTGCCGACTATATTATAATACAACATCGTAATCCGCATCCTATACTTTTCAATGCTTCTTCTCCCAGCCTCAATGATGATGAGAAACCATGTTTTCAAATGTACATTAAAACTTTCTAAAGACATATTTTAACGTATTATGCAGAAGCTAAGAGATCAAGAGATAGGTCTTTAGGCTATATTTTACCAGAAGGAATTCTTGCGAATCGGAACGCTTGGGGAGAAATCTTAAAAATTCGAAGAAAAAATACTGTTAGCGAATGTTTTCTCACTTATTCCAAATAGTTCGATCCATCTACAAGGTCAACAAACCTTAACAAGTTTAGTTTCGAAGTTTTAAGCCAAGCAGGCCAAAGGATACAGACACGCAAATAAATCCACGTCGAAATACTGCGTTTACTGCGGTAATCGGCCCAATATACAGTCTAGTTTTCAATAAAGTTTAGAAACATTCTTTTATGTCTCTTGGAGGACTTGCATCATCCTTATCTTATTGTTATTTTTGTTTTATTTTTTTTCATTTACTTTAAGAATATTTACATCCGGCATTAGTAAAGCTTTCAAAAATTTACAAATCGGTATGAGAGCCTGTAGACTGTAGCAATTTGCGTTACGTTATGGTTGTTCTAATCGCTTTCATAAACCATATAAAAAAATTCGTATCATCATAATCACTTAGCTTTCCAGTGAGGACTAGAAGAACAAGAGGGACGAAAAATATTGCATATATGAAAGGTGTCGACGGCACGAATTTCTTTTATTAAACGATCTTTTCAATAACCGGGCATTACTACCGAAAGCGTTCTTGGAAGAATTTGGAATCATGATCACCCATTCGACATAAGTTCTGAAATAATCATTTCCACACTTCATCATAAGCAATTAAATTATAAGTTTCTATCGGATTCATGGAATATACGGCGGTTTTTTAAAAAGCAAACACAACTTTCCATATCGATGAAGTGTTTGAAGGCGTTTAAAAATGAAACTTTGGACACCCTTTACGCTCGCTTTATCGTGATAAGTTTGCGAATGAGTTTGACATGGGCTTACCTGCCACGAATTTATTTATTTATTTACAGAAAAAACGAAAAATGAACACGTGCAACCAATGCAGCCGATATAAATTATGTGTTGGTAGTAAACACCTAAGAGCCGTTGCAAACATACAAAAGTTTGGCAACCGATAATAGTGAGAAAATGTAATTGCAACGTACGACGATATCAAGATTACAAATTAATTTACGTACATCGGCAAAATGTGCGTATTTAGGAGAGTTGACGTATAGACAGAATTTGGAAAGTCCGATATAGATATAATTTAGTTTTTGGCAAAGAACTGTAGCCAGGTTGAACATATAATAAGTATCTATTTATATTAACTGACTTTTATGAATATAACGTTCCTACAGAAACGGTTCCGCACTTTGAAGTTTATCTCACCAAGCATTTATAAACTTAATTAAAAGAAGGAAACGTCGACGATAAATCTGCCTTTCTCAAGGGACGGTAGTGCAAACGAAAACAATCTGTATTAATAAGGAGGCAAAGAGACAAGCGCGTCCCAAATCAAATTCTTAAGAGCAAAAAGCGTAAATTGGTTTTGAACGGATTGAATCTATTCGAGCATTGGCCTGAGCTTATCCAGCCCTTTTGTAACGTAATAATTGTCAAACTCTTTGGATCACTGATCTCAACAATATGTAGGTTAAAACATCGTCTTTGATCGAATAACTCCTCTAAATCCATGAAAGAACCTACTTTTCCCAGCATTTGTGAATCGATGAAATCTATTATATTCTTCATCAGAGAATCGAGGACGTACCGCCGCAAGTAAGTAAGCTATCCAAATGCTATCAATGCTTTAAAATATATTATAACTTCAGCTTAGATCAAAAATATTCGGTCATTCGGTCATACAAGAAGACTTTGCGGTTTCGAGCTTCTTTTTGTAGCCTACTGTTTTCAAATGATTCCAAAATTTTAGATGATTGATATTAAGTGCCTCCGCTATTTCTTGACAAATCGTGCGCCGCTCTTGTTCCACCACTTGTAAAATTTAAAAAAAAAAAAGCATCACATAGTGTGTTTCCTCTGCTATTTCACACATCTTCAAGTCACTATAACTTTTTCCACGAGCAAAGAATTGGAAAGCTATCGTCACAAGACATGTAAACTGAAATGTCACCTTTTAAGTACATATTCTTTTGAGACAATCAGACGAGTGTTGTCCGATATATAGGCATTAACACCATTCTTGCGGAGAAAATCGCAGAGTCTTTTTACATAACCGAACACATTTCTCTCTCAATTGAACTGTTTTTGAAGCGAACACGCTTAGTAGAGTTTAGCACCATAAGTAGACTTGGGATAGCTTCAAAAACAAAGATTTGAATCCTTATATGACGAAGTAGCTAGAAAATTGTACAGGACTTTGTGCATCACACGATGTGTGAGGCTATAGTAGATAGGCTTGGTTTTGAATATTGCTTCGTTTAACTCGCTAATTGGCAGTCGTATAGCTAATCTAATAAATTCATAAATAGTGAGTTATTATTAACAGGAATCGATATATCATTGTCTCTCAATAATGAGGTGTAGTTTTTGCCCTCGTGCTATCGAGACGGCGCATTTGCTTGACAACACAAATGGCGTAGCATTGCAAAGAAAGCCAAAATGGTATTTGCCAAGGTCTTATATATGATGTAAAAAATGCTGAGCTCTACGACCTCTTAAATCCGTGTTTTCATTTCCTGTTTCCATTCAAATTCACTAAGGACTTTTTTGAAAACTGGCCTTGGTATACTTTAAAGCAATTCACATAACAAAAACAATTCTCAATGCTATTGTAGTCTACTTTAAAGTTTAGATTAAAGGAATTAACTAAGGACAATGTATAAGGTAAGAATATTATCAAGAGAAGGAAGAGAAACGATATGATTGATGCATTTACACAGAGATCGACACTAAACAGGTGAACAGTGGGGGGTCTTTGATAACTATTTTGTGGATTTTATAAAGGCATTGACAAATACTTCGATGAAAAAATATATATAAATAAATAGTAGAACGATTTTGCAAATAAAATTTAATCTATTCATATATAGCAATATAAAGCAGTAATAATAGATATTAGTATGCGTTTGTATTTATGCAGGTAGCAAAATGTGTTTAAAATCAATGCTAAATTATGTATAGTAATAAACAATTAAATAGCTTTACGGTAATCAAATTTTCGAAAGCTGCGATCATTCAGAATGCTAACGAACGAATACTAAATATCATGTACATATATATACAGATATATGGGCACGCGAGATTATGAGCTAGTTAGTACGTGGATATGTTGGAAATACAATCAAAAACAAGCGACCCCTCAAAACAACAAAAACCAAGAAAAACAATAATGATTAATAAAAAAAAAAGTGTTCTAACATAATGCTTACAAAATTTTAGACCCCGATAAATAAATATGATTATATATGTGTGGTTGTGGATATCAATATTGCATGTGGATATATTTGATTTAAATGTTTTCTTTTATTTCGATTACTTCTGCTTTAATTTGTTATTTATTATATTTGCACCACAGATTTGGTGTGGTTGAGGCTGACCTTTGTAAGCATTTGAGCAGAAAATATAAACAAACAAATATAAAAAATAAAGCATTTAGCGTTTATATGTCACGAATTGTAGATTGAAGAAGACACGGAAATCATATTTTCAATTGCAGGATGATTCAAACGTTATAGATTTTGAAATTAACACTAGATTTGTATAGTTGTTGTCTAATTATGTGTGTACGAAGTTTAAACACTTTTCTGCACTATCTTCCCATTAATATTAAGAGACTAAAAAAAAAAAAAAAAAACAAAATTCATTGAAATTAAATAATACTTAGAAATACACTTACCTTTGATTTTAATTCAATGGAATTGCTTTCATCGATTCTGTTAGCAACTGTTGGATAGCTGCTAGTATTAGTTGTATTAATTACGGCAACAGCGGCCGAATGTTCACTTTTTAAATCGATATTTGATTCCTTTGTTTCTTTTGATTTATTGATGGAAGTTGAATCCTTTTTAATAGTATTTTGAGCACTAATGGAAGAGTTGGTAGTATTTATGAATTTTGGGGAGTAAGTAGAACTAATTGTAGTTGCGGTTTCAGTGGTCGTATTTTGTATGAAAAAGCTGCTTGGTTCAACTGTAACACCAATATTGTTGGTGGTGATATTGGCGTTCTTTACTGCGCCGGTAACTGTCGTTTTCGCATCCGACATTAGTTTTGAAGCCGTAGCAGTTAATGATGATTTAGATAATGGCGCCGATGATGGCAATAATATGAAATCGGTAACTGTTGATTTATTGCTGCTGCTAATGTTAATGTTGTTTTTCAAATTAGCAGAGTTTCTATTAGGATTGTTATTGGTCTCTTTTTTGGTGGGCACCGGTGTCGGTGTGGTCTTTGTTGATGTAGTGGTTGTAGTGATTTCGCTTAATGTTGAACCAGCAATGGAAACGATTGGTGTATCCAGTATTATGGCTGCAGCCAAAGATGAAACAGCAACTGCAACAACTGCGGCAGCGTTAGATGACGAAACTGACAGGTGACCGTTGTCACTGGCATTGACAGCGGCTTCAATTGCGTTAACAGTTGCGTTGACGTGTACAGCAGTTGTTGAATGTATGTGACCGCTTCCTGCTCCTGCTCCTGCTGTAGCTGTTGCTGTTGTTGCGTTAGATGTATTTGCGTTTGAAGTAGAATATGTTGTACTAATTTTGGGCGATTTAATACTTTCATTGTTCATTTTTTCAAATCGAAAGGTTATGAAAAGGCAACAGCAGCAACAACAACTGAGATGCCAGCAACAATAATGCTGACAGCAATGTTGATGATGACGACAACGACCGCAACGAAAGCGACAACAACGGTCCTAAGGAAGCTGCCAATGCCATTAAAGTAGGAAATTAAATCGACTGATTTTAGCTTCTGTTATCCACTCTTCTCCCACGATTTCAATTCATAACGACCTTCCTTTACAACTCTAATGATTAAAGCCGGTAAACACACATCAGGTATAGCAAAAACAGTTTTTCATAAACAAACGCAAATTTAAATTCACACACCACAAACAAATTTACTCACTATCAACTTAATGCGTTTCCTTACCGTTTTATATTTACATTTGTACATAAAACGGTGTAAAATATATATATATATATATATACATATATATATACGGATATATACATATATATATATATATATATATATATATATATATATATATATATATATATATATAAAGGAGGGATACAAAAATCTACTTTAGTATTCACGACCTCGTTGCTATAATATCCACGTTTCCTCCTTTAAACGAATTTCACCAAAACCTTATTATAGGATAATACGTTTGCTTTTGTTTTTGTTTATAAAGCTTACTTTTTTTTACATTATTACTACGCACCTTGTGTGAAAAAAAAATTTATATCACATTTTTTTTTAAATGATCCTTTTTTCTGTCAATCATTTTGCACTGCACACATACATATGTGTCAGCAGTTATTTTTTTTTTTTTTTTTTCAGAAGAAGAATGTATGACAATTATTCTTTTTCCTCTCACTCCACTTAATGTTAATGGATTTTAAGAGTCATTCGCCGTACTGAAAAACAATGTGTCTGCAAAGCATTTTGATGTCTTTAATTTATTTAATATTTTCTTTCCAACATTGCTTTTACGAAAGAATTTCACCGTTTGCAAAGAAAACACACGACGTTTTCTATTTTTTTTTTTTTTTACATGTCAAAATATTTTCGCCATTTCATTTATATAGAAATTGAAATACTCAGCCGCATATGTTCCTCTCCGTAGGTCAGAAAGGGATGAATGTACTATTTGCAATATGTATGTCGTAAAAATTATTTTACAAAAAACTTATGTACAGAGTTGAATTTTTGAAATGAAAAGAAACTCTGAGGACTAAATTCTAGTGAGAATAAACTTAAATAAAAAGCAAAGTCTTTTTCGATACATATCGTCGTAAATAAAAGAAACTTGTAAAATTCTTCTTTTTTTTTTTTTAGCCAAATAAATGCACACAAGAAAAATTCCTTTTTTATAATACTTTTTGTAAGAAAAATTCATGAGTGGAAGACAAGAAACTTATAAATTAGATTACAGTTTTTCCGTCCTATTGCATACAAAAAGATATTTTTATGAAATGCAAAACGAAGAGATAATAAATTCTATAGGGAAACAATTAAGCACTGTACATGCACTTGTATAGATATTTCTGCCGGTGGACAGATAGATTGATCAATCTATGAGATATATCTTACCAAGTTTCCTGTTCTATAGTTTGAATGAAAAATAAGTAATCCATGTTTTAGAATTACATAACCATAAATTTTTAATTATCATATTGCTTTTTTTTACGATATCGATATGAATGTTTCATCCTAAGAGTCTCAAAATTGCGTTCCGATACCTTTTTGTAGGTTTCAAAAGTTAAAATAAAATTCGCTACAAAGCCATTCGAATAGACTTGGCGTTTATTGATAATTAAAGGAGAATGTACTTTGAATTTACAGAGCTATAATAATATATAAATTTAGAGATCTTATTCCATTATTTTAATAATACTAACAGAAAATGATAGTACCTCTACCTCCAAGATAAATCGTACCAATTATCCTTTTCCAAAATAACTAAAGTGTTTTAAAACTACACAACAAAAGGTTAATAATTGTTAATTTGCTAATATTGATATGAATGCAGACTATTGTTACATCCTAAGAGTTGAAATTGTATAACCAGAAAACACCGAAATCTTCAATATTTAATAAAATTTCATACCAAGTAATTTGATTGCACTTTGGGTTCGTTGAGAATAAAACACGGCATCATAATTTACAAAGCCAACGATTTAGCATTTAACTCTACGGTTTGTATAATGAATGCCAAAAGTAAAGTAGAAGTATTTGAGCAACGTTTCTTAAAATTTATAGAGCAATCCATTGCTTGTAGTCTTTTCTTGAATTGTCGGATATTGACTTTTAACGCAAACATCTGTGGCAAAGTAAATCGTCTACTTCAAATGTTCTTTAAGAAGTTTTCTAGAATTCTGGCAGAAATTTTAACTTATCTTAGGCGATAAAGCGATCCATAGTAGAAGATTACATTTACCATGGGTATTTTTAAATTGTTTATTATCAAAATTTCCTCTTCACGTTTTAGGGTATGAAAAGGTATCAAATTTCATGGAAATCAACTAAAAGGCAACCCTGCCTAGTATTCAAAACAAAAATTAAATTTTTTGTAAAATTTAAACATATCTTTTCAATTTATTATTTTATAATTTTATATATGTGAGTATTACCTTTTATTATTTTATGAAAATTTTTTTTATAATTTATGTCAGTCGCAATGCATTAAACTAGGCACAGGCTAGTTGTCACTCTCTAACTAACCAACAAAACACGTCACTTTTCATATATTTTTTCACTTGAATAAAATATGAAAGAAGTAATTTTCTTTGAGATAAATTTATTTCTTTATGTTCAATGATAAATTTAAGCTAAATATCGAGAACACAATTTAAGGATTTGGAATGAATATATATATATGTACATTTGCTTCTTTATGACACACGCACACACACATTTTCTTCTTTTTTTTTTTTCTTTTTTTCTTTTTTTTGCTTTCTTTTAAATCTCGGTCACATTCACTTTTTCACTACTCCCTATTAATTAGCAATATTTCGCATATCTTTGGTATTCGGTTTTTTTCCTCTATTTCTTTTTAATTTATCACACATATGCTATTTATAAGTAGGTTTCCTAAATGATAACGAATTTTTCGTCTTTTTATTAGAAATTATGGAATCACTACACCTTTCTTCAACAATTTCTTTTTTGCCTATGTTCTCTTTTTACCCTTTCTTTATTTTAAAATTTTGCGTTTTTATCTTCGTCCAGAATATTTCTCATGCTTTTTGTAATAAGTTTTTTTCTTTCTTCCGCACGACACATATATATATATATATATATGCATATGTATGAATATATATTTATATATATATATATATATATATATAGATGAATATACATATATGTATATACACACATCTATATACACATATAAATATATATGTATATATATATGTATATATTTACATATATATATGTATACGGGGCTTTCAATAATTGCAATAAATTAATGAATTCGCTGAAAAGTTGTAATTTAATGAAAAATTTTCTATACGTTTTCGGTTGTCTTTTAAATTTTTCACAGCTTTAAGTTAATTAAATGCTTTAAATTTAATGCACAAAATTCACCAGGTCAGGACGAATGACTGCAAGCAAAAAGTTCTTCTTAACTATCCGAGAAAAAACTGGTGTCGTAATCATGGTTGCCAACTCATTTGAAAATTCGCCTTATAAATATATATATTATGAATAAGCTTGACAACTTGTATTGAGTTTTAATAAGAATGCATTCAGTAATCTTATTGCATTATCTACATGTTGATTATACTTTTAGATCGATATTTATCTGATTACACATTTGTTTATCCCTTTTTTACCTGTCTAGCTCAGCCGATAATCGTTCTGTTATGTTTGTCGTATCCCGCAAATCAGAATATTTATTCCAAGGAAATTCAAATTGTATTGGCAACAATTTTTTGTCTTTTCTTTTTAGAAAGCGGCATCAGCTGTTGTTTGCAAATATTGATGAAATAATTTCTTATAATATTGTAATTGGAAGCCCTGTGTTTTGTTGTAATATACGATTTTAAAAATAATGGAATACGTGGATTTCAATGCTAAACGTTCTCCTAATAAAAGTCATTTAAATGATGCACATACATTCGGCGATAAAACTGCCGGTAAAATATTGTGTTGTAACTGTGGAATATTGATAGAACCGAATCTCAAAAATATGTGTTTCGTTTGCTTGCATGAACATGTGGATATTACAGCAAATATAATCAAACATGCCGTGCTCCAATACTGTCGCAAATGTGAGAGGTATTTACAACCACCGGGCGAATGGATAAAAGCCTCTTTAAATTCACCTGAGTTAATGACTTTGTGTTTAAAAAAAGTGCGCGGACTAAAGGATCTAAAGGTGTCATGTGCTGACTTCTTGTGGACGGAACCGCATTCGAAAAGAATCAAAATAGATTTAAAAGTCTATTTCGAAACAGGGGAGTATGCCGGCCTCAAGCAGGGCGTTATTATTGAATATACTGTACAATATCATATGTGTCCGGAATGTCATCGGGTTGAAGCTAAAGATTATTGGCGTTGTGTCGTCCAAGTGCGTCAGCATGCTGAAAATCTAAAAACTTATTTTTATTTAGAGCAAATGATATTAAAACATCGCGCCCACGATCATACGCTGGGTATCAAACCAATGCATGGAGGCTTAGATTTTTATTTCTCTAATGAGCAAAACGCTCGTAAATTTGTCAATTTTCTTGAGGCCACGGTACCAATTAAAATAACTTTTTCTAAGCGTTTGATTAAACATGATCACAATAATAATGTACACTATTACAAATATACCTGGTCGGTTGAAATTGCTCCTCTTTCTAGAGATAGTTTGGTGTGTTTAACGAAGAAATTACGCCATCAATTAGGCGCTATGCCAGCTATATGTTTGGTTCACAAAGTTACGTCATGTGCACATCTTATTGATCCCTTGACCGGGCAAAAAGCCGAGTTGAGTGCTAATCATTTCTTTCGTTCACCTTTTGAAGCCATCTGTAATCCCCGTCAACTAGTTGAATACATAGTCATGGATATTGAACTCATAAGGTCATCACGTCAACAAGACGCCTTACATAGCCAAAGAGTTTTTGATATTTGGTTAATTAAAGCTACGCAAGTGGGTATCAATGAGCACGCTGTGCATACACGCACATATCTTGGATATTTGCTAAATGTAGGGGATTCAGTAATGGCTTATAGTTTAAAAGATATCAATATTAACGAAACAGAATTTGAAAAACTTGGCGTAGAACACGTGCCGGACGTTATAATCGTTCGCAAATGTTTTGATAAAACCTCTCGTACTATGCCTAGACGATGGAAATTAAAATATTTAACCTTTGAACCGATGAATGAACAAATGACGAAAGAAAAGGAAGAATTCTTAAATGATATCGAGCAAGATATGGAAATTTATAAATCCATTAACGTTTACAGTGATAGTTGCGAAGAGTTGAATCTTATGGAGAACACTGACAATGTTCTTAATAATAGTATCGATGACGCAGCGGCATCATCATTGGTGCCGTTAGAAGAGTCAATAGGGAAATTATCATTGAATAGTAATTGTAACGAAACAAATAGTTGACCATTCGTTTTAAGCTAAGGATTTAAAGTGCAATAGCGTCTAATGTAACGATATACCTATATAGACCGGCTATGTATATATGTAAATAAAGTTTATTTATAATGATTTATGTATAGCTCGCAAAATGCTGTCAATGCCTTTTTTAATTATGGAATAAATTACGGCTGCTTTAGCAGCTCTAGCTTTAGTTATACTCTATGAAGTTGGGCGTAAAGTTATACATATCCAGTAATGTCCCACACGTTAAAGAATGTGAAAGAAAATGGGAGTGAATATATAATTCCAATAACAATAAAGAAAACGTAGAGAAAATCCCCTTCATTCGCAATTGATTTCAAGCATGATTGTTGGGTCAACGGCCGTTATATACGTTGTATCCTCATCAGCAAGTAACTAGACGCGACGCCTTAATTTATTGGTCATAATTCGCGTAAAGGAAATGCTTACTTTGTTTGCATAGATGTGTGAGTTACTAGATCAATAACCTCCCTACGCCCAACGCTATATATGGGTCTGTAAAGTGTTAACAGCTTTCGCTTCCTATGAAAACATCAAGCTAGCTTTCGAAGTTGTAGCGCGGCCGTGGATGTGCCAAGTTTTAAAGTTTAATTGGAATTTATGTCACCGCAATGGGAATTTATACACTGTTATAGCCAAGTCGTCTTACATTGATCAAATATGAATGATGTAAGATCGCTAATGCATATTCTAGGACAAATCTTTTATGGTAAAAAGCAAAAAATCCTCAATTCCTTTTTAAAGTAAAAACAATATTCTCTCCAAATAATATTTATTACAACATATGTACACAGCTTACGAAGTCTTTTGTACGGATTTCAAGCTATTTGAAACGGAATGATGTGATTTTCCAATTCCATTAGTTTTAGATATTTTTTGCCACGTGTAAAGCCTGTTCTAAGTCGGCTATCAAATCCTCAATGTCTTCCAGACCAACTGATAATCGAATTAAAGAGTCAGTTATAGCAAGTTTCTTGCGATCTTCGGCAGGAACGGAAGCGTGTGTCATTATGGCTCTAAAAAGAAACATATCAGTTAAGGAACGAATTCAAACAGGGAGGGAGGGGACGGGGGGGACGCTTTTCTTAAATTTTGTTCTTTAAAAACCTACGGTAGTTCAGCTAGACTTTCATAACCTCCGAGACTCTCGGCTAAAGTAAAAACATGGACAGCCTTTAGGAAAGCTTTCGCATGATTCAGGCCACCTTTAAGGTAAAAAGAAAACACTCCACTGTAACCGTAAGTCTGCTTTAGAGCAAGCTGATGATGGGGATGTGACGGCAATCCGGGATGCAACACTTTTTCAACGAAGTCATGGCTTTCTAAAAACTTCGCGACAGCAATCGCATTCTTCTGATGTTGTTCCATGCGTAAAGCTAAAGTTTTCAAGGAACGATTTACTTGATAACAATCAAAAGGTGAAGGTACAATTCCCACAGCTAAAATTTTTTATTCTATTAATCAATCAATAATTAAATAATTAAAATAAAGCGCGTACCGTTTTGAAGAAATTTCAGCCGATCGTATAAGTTGTCTGAATTCATTGTTACAGCGCCCATAACAACGTCGCTGTGACCGTTCATATATTTAGTTAAAGAATAACAAACCAGATCTGCACCCAACTCCAGCGGACGTTGAAAATACGATGTTAGAAATGTGTTATCAATAGCCAAAATGATATCGCCCTTATTGTGAACGATAGCGCTTAATGCTTTAATATCCGCCACTTTCGTTAAAGGATTTGTTGGTGTTTCGACCCAAACTAACTGAAAATGAAAGCATAGATTTATTATTGGGACCTATCTTTTTTGACGAGCTTACTTTAGTGTTTGGTTTGATGGCTTTAGCAAATTCGTCCAGATTACACGGATCGGCAAAAGTAACATCAATACCCAGTCTAGTTCCAACTTGTCTATATCATTTCAAATTGTAAGTTAAAAAAGCAATAAGATTTGATAAATGAAAAATGAAAAATGGAAATGGAAAGAAATTTATTAACAAAATTTGCGTGACATGTTCAAGTTGTTCATTGCCGAGATTTTGAAATTGCAACAATTATTAATCTGAAAAGCTAAAGATGATTAAGAAATCAAGATGAAAGATGACTAAGAAATCAACTTTCAATATAGGTCGACTTTAGTCGCAACTGCAGGAGACTAGTAGTTCGAGATATAATAACCAATCTACGGTTTGCGATACATTTTGATTTGAATTGTAGCTCAAATGACAACTCGATCATCAATCTAAACGTCCAGTCTATAGTAACGTGATAACTGATAAAGCTAATGGCGTATTCAAGGGCTGCTCTAAATTACATTCTGGCAAATTCTTTATCCCAATTCGCTTCAAATCCAATTCTCTCTCTTAATAATATAAGAGAAAGAGAGAGAGAGAGATTTAATACCGATCTTGAATTTAATTAGATAGAGAATTATAAAAATGGAAGAAATTTAAATATATTTTTTTACATTAATTAATGTGCATATTAATTACAATTATTCTATATAGCGTTACTGCTTATATTAGTTATAGTAAGTAGTATAGTATAGGATAAATTAATTTAGATAAATGTTTACCTTATTAAACGATTTGTGCCACCGTAGACGTCATCTCCAACTACAATATGATCTCCGCTAGACAACATGGTCAAAACTGTTGTTGTCGCACCCAATCCAGAGGCAAATGTTAAACCATATTTAGCATTATCTAAAGAAGCTAAACATTTTTCTAGTACATGTCTTGTGGGATTTCCGCTTCGTGAATATTCGAAACCCTACGCAATCAAATGATAAAAATAAATTCATAAATAAATAATAATCGAATGTAAAATAAAAATATGTGAAAACATTATAGAGGGGGTTAGGTCCACCATTACATACCAGAAACTATTTCGCCTAGATACTATTATTCACTCTTTCTTTACGTTACATATTATTTCGATGCAAAAGCCTACTTTTCATGAAAGCCGGCATAGTGGAGGATGATTAAAACGTCACATGCCGTGATCCAAATTTAGCAAATTTAACTTACTCCCCAAAAATATTATTATTTTTCAGTTATCGTCGTAAAAAAACTAAAAATTAGATTTTCTCTCCATACAACGGCTTGCTCTTTATGATAGCCCCTATATGTTGCGATCTAAAAAATACAGTCTATGTGATCCAAATTTCCTAAACGTGATTTTTTTTCTAAATTGTTATTATGGACCAATTTTCATTATAAAATATTAAAAATTAAATCGTTTTTTGATGGCCTTACTATTCATGAGAAATCTTATATGAAGTGGGATCCAAGAAATGCGGTTCATGTGCTTCAATTTTTGTTCACTTAATTTTTATGCCAAGTTATTACCATGAACAAATTTTCATTCACAAAACATTAACAATTAGACCTTTCCGGGACATAAGGATTTACATTTTCTCAGAATGCTTATATGCGGCGGTATCCAAAAAAAATGCCTACGTCCACACAAACTTAATGCACCCCAAGTCGTGTGGGGTATAAAAATTTGGAAAGTCGAAATTGAAAAGTGTTGAGCTTAAAATCAATTTATTCTTGAATATCGGATAAATGGACCTGCTTTCTACGTTTCACCCAGATATTGTACATTAGCTAGCAGCGAAAGCTAAACCATGCACATCAAGCTCAAATATAATCTCCTTTTAGCTTCTTATTTCGATTCATCAGAAGAAAATTGGAGATGTTTTTGGATTTCTCTACTACCTTATGCCGGTGCCCGAACATCTTAAGTACTAAAGTAATTAAGTGAGGAAAGATGACTACTAATTGTCTTTGGGATGTAATTGATACTTTAAACTGTTCGAAAATAATATCTTCAATCTACGCTGTTGAAGACCACTTAAAAGCTATTGAAATAGAAAGATTGCATCTACAAACGATAAAAGTTAAGTAGATTCTAAGTCTGATTAAAGTAAAACTGTAGCATACCAATATTTTGAATTTGACAAATGCTTTCCAGATATTTCCAATAATACGTCTTCATTATCTTAGCTAGATTTAGTCTCTAGATTGTTTATGAGATTATTAAAGTCACGATATATAAGATGAAAAGTTAAAACTTGTTGTGTTGCTATTACGTTATTTACTTCGAGTATTCATAGGAATATTCAAAAAGTTGACGAGAGCAACGATTCCCACAGATATTTTTAGATGTCCGGAAATAAAAAAAAAGTTCTTTAACGCAATGACAATATAAAGTTTGGTCACAGTGCTTGCAAAAAACCATATTTTTTTTCTACAATCCCGCTGTTTAAGTCATCACGTCATTTCACGGAACAAAGATTCCAATTTCGTTTATATGAAACATGTGTAACTTAACAAATTTGACTAATCGCGCTCAGGTGTATACACGCAAGTGTGATTAAATAAAATTGTGTACAGAGAAGACCTAGTCTCCTTGGAAAATCCGGGCTAAAAATAGATTTCATTTCAATCTTATCCGGTTTAACAAATTATTTTGTGTAGAGATAACATTATAACCTTAAATTTTCAAACCGCTCTCTCATTTCGATGGAAATCTATGCATACAAATATTTATATAATAATGCTAATAATTCCATTGAATCTTTGTACAAGTCAATAGCAAAAGGTGAGTGAATTCTAAATGCAAAATGTCTCGATCTCTCTCTGTGTAATTTCATGAATGCCGGGCGGGAGTCGACGAAATTTTTATAGCATACAAAAACAAAAAAAAATGACGTCCAGAACGAAATTATGCAGTTCTTCATAAACAAATCATATTTTTTGGGAGTTTTTTGATGAGGTTTAGCCTGATCTCAAAACGCAATTTTCAACTTTCACTCAATGCATGATCGATAATCTATACGTTTGCCACGTGTGCGAGCGGAGAGTTCAAAATCATAGCCTCAATATGTATGTAAATAACTGTAACTTTGTGTTATTCATTAAATCTAATCAAAAAAAAAAAAAAAAAAATATGTATAACGGTGAAAATCTTACCCTATGCTCTCCTGGACCATCCTGTTTAAAAGTGGTGCTTAGAGATATTTGCGGAACTACACATAAACTCTTCCACTGCTCCGGTTCCTGACCGACATGGATAGCTTTGGTTGCGAAGCCCCTCGGTTGTTCTTGAAATCCGTAACTCATCTTCAGCAAATCAAAATTTAATTGATCTCCACCACAAACGAACTAATTCTATTTTGCAAACTGATCGTATGTATTTATTTATATATATATATATATATAAATATATGCCCACATTTATATTCGGTCAATTTGCATTGAGACAGGGATGATTTAGGCAGTATATGGGAATCAATGCTTACTGCTTTAAACGGTAATTGATATTAACAGTTGTATTCTTTCCGGTGATTCGAATCAAATACATTTAACAATGGTAAAAAATGAATAGGATTAGTTGTTTTCATATAGATATATAATTTGCTATATTTTGAATTCTTAAATCCATTCTCGCAAAAATAATAACTTGCTATGTCAAAATATTAAAAATGTAAATGATTAAAAAGTTCTTTGTTAAAAAGAGTTAAATGAACGCTAATAATTCATTCCCTAACATGCAAATATGATAGTTTTAATGTTTGAATAAAAACCAAATAGAAAGAGTTCTCATATTGGACGAATACATGGTTTGTTTACTGATGATTAAGTGAATCCAAAACCAAACACAAACGGATTTTATCACATGTTATAAATAATTTTTACAATTAATAAATGGGTATTAACGTAAATGGAATTATTTTGCTTAGCGATAACTGGCCTATGAAAATCGCAGTGGTATGTAGGACTTGGGATTCTTTAATAACAATGTTATTGACAGAACAGCTGTCATGTAAGCAAGACAAGTAATTTACTTCAAACAGGTTTGCTTTGTTTGCCCGGCTGTGTTCTTTTGTAAATAATTTTGAGCATATTCAGTATAATATTTTTGATTTTACATTCTTTGCAATTATCATAATGAACAGCGAAATTACTATCAATAAAGATTATTTGCAATTGATTCATTTAATCAATTGCATTATTATTTTTATATATGTAGGCTTTTCAATAAAAAGCTTACTCAGCCTGCAAAATGCAAAATGTCATAAAAAAAAACACTGTTATAGCCACTACTAATTACAATTAAATACTGTAATATGAAATGTATGTCGAGAAAGAAGCAAAATGAGAAGCCTGTGCAAAACATTTGGTTGTCAATTTGACATTTCTAATTGTGGGGTGTTTTATTTTTTTGTTTTGCTTTTAATGTCACTAATAAAAATATTTCGAGATTCTTTCCTAATATTCATTTATAAATATATACTCGATTAGAAAATCGACAATAACAATTGAACACATTTCTATTTATTTGTTGTGTGTTAAAAACCGTCACAATTTTTTTCAATAACGCATCTGGTATGCCAATTAAAGAGGATCCCGCACCCCCCTTTTTGGCCAACTCCAGACAAGATGGACTTGCAACGCATACTCTTTACAATGGATCAAAGTTCCAAGGTTTTCAAAAATCGCAGGGAAAATCGTATGACGTGGAAGTAATTCTCCAGGTTTGTGATTTATGTACCATTAGTCTCCTCTATCTACCGATTATGATTAAATTTGCATAATTATGTGTCAAAAGTTCACAAAATGTCTCATACCCGGAATGTTTTTCCTAACACTATTTATTATAAGAATAATGTATTTATAGTAATATAAACGTAAGAATTTTACATATCCATCCATCCATCCTGTTCGCTTGCCCAGATACTCATTCGCTGTTTTTATCTTTATAATATTTTCCCATTATTCAATTTTAAAACTGTTGATCAAAACACCTCAATAGTAATTTTGTAATCATAAGCAATAATAATAACAATTGAGGAGTTTTTTCGTAATTCACATTTTATTTGTAAGCCTCTAATTGATTTGATTAGATCAAAAATATTGAAATGAAAGTCGAAGCTTATATATATGTTGAAAAGGCAGAATGATCTATACCACTATTTGTGGTAAATATTGCAAACTTGCAATCTATTCTGAAAAATGTATGGAAAAAATATAAAAGGAAACCTCTAGAATATCAATGTTAAAGTGGCTTGCTTGAACCATAGAGAAGCCGCAGTACGTCAAAATATGTTGATTGGAATGTATCACGAAGCGAAGCTTCTTTAATAGCAGATTGAGCATAAAAATTATTTCGATAGTCAAGCTGACGTGCATACGATAGTGGTATAGATTCTGCTCAAATGTGATCTTAATATTTTTGCTTTTTTTTAACACGGTATAAGGCGATTACGCCAAAAGTGTACCGCATAGGATGATCAAACCCGAATATTATTTAAAAGTAGTCATAATAATCCATATATACCTACTCTACAAGCATACCATTGGAATTGGCTCCTCAGCAAAATATACTAAGAAATGAATGAAGGTGAAAAAACACAGCAACTTTCAAATGGGGGGGGGGAAAAGCCTCCCTCTAATATCGATTTACATGCGTATATACATGTAATGCCAGTAAGAGAATCTAGAGAAGTTTAAGACGAAAGACATTTCTTGAGTGTGCCAAGATGCAGAGTTCAAAGTTCAAATTATTCCAATTGCAAGCTGCCCCTCAGAACAACAAACTAGCTGCATGTTCAACTACATATAAACATATACAATGCAATTATATTTTGACCTTCGAGAGTGCATGATCCACGATGCAAATGCATTGATTGCATTCAACGCTTTAACAATTCTAATCCCCTCATGAGCATATTTTATAGCTTTTTTTTACCTTAAGTTGAAATTATTCCTTTTAGAATATTCCGTTTTGATCCTTTTTTTACATACAGATCGAGTCGCATTATGAATATTTTTCAGCATTTAAAAAACTGATATAATTCATATAATTTCGTTAAATTTCATTTGATATGGGCGGGACATGTCGTAAAGTATTTTAGATAAAGCCGACTTAATTAAAGACTAAAGATCAAGAGTTAATACTTTTTTTTTCTTTTCTTTTTTAACTTTCAGCACATTGATTTGGAGAACTCGTTTCTATGCGGATATTTGAAAATAAACGGTCTCACCTTTGAATTTCCCACTTTAACTACGTTCTTTGATGGTGAGATCATATCTGAGAAGTATCCGTTTTTAACAAAAAAATGGGAAGCAAATGAAGAAACTGATAAAGCACATTGGGTAAACTAAATGAACACCATCGTTATTATATGAAGTTTATATGATTAATTTGTTGTAAATTGTTTTTAGGGAAAATTTAAAGCTTTTGAAGAATATCAAAGTACGTTCGATTCGTCTGAATTTGATTACAATGCATTAGCTAAAAGCAATTATGTGTTTATGCGTTGGAAAGAACACTTTCTTGTTCCTGATCACACTATACGGGATATTAATGGGGCCTCATTCGCTGGTTTTTATTATATTTGCTTTACAAAATCAACGGGTAATGTAGAAGGATATTATTATCATAAATCCTCAGAACTATATCAATCGATCGAACTCAATCATGTACCCCAAAAGTGCACGGAAATTTTCGAATTCAGATAAACGTTTTGAAAACTCCTATCGATTGTTATGAAATTTTTCGTATCTTATTAGTAATTGCAGATTGCATCGGAACGATCATTGTTGACAAAGTAATTTTTTTTCGCAAAATTTAAATGTAAGAATTAACAAAAAAAGAAAAAAATAGTTTCTTATTTTTCTCGATTTCATATTATTGCGTGAATTCATTCATATAAGTAAAAAAGAAAACTTTTTTTTAATATTTCGAATAATATGTAAACTATGTTTTTAAGGTCTATTAAGGTATATATATATTTTATTTTATTTTATTTTTTTTTTTTTTGCAATTACCACAGTAGGTGGGATAAATTGTGGCCCGCATATCTCCTGGATAAGCGCAAATATTCGGTTTACTATAATCACTATATACATATAGTATAGGAAGTATCTTAACTTTGCCTTTTTGCGATTACTAATCAGAAAGATCCCATAAAGTCTACGTGAAATTCTCAATCTAGACTAGATCGTGTCGGTAAAAGTCACGCTATAGAACACTAACTTGGGGTATAATATAATGTTGGTGTAGTAATTTAATAGTGAAAATATACAGAGAAGCGATACCCGCTCGTTCATCACTGCTCTTAATGCATGCAAATCAAATTCTTTTTTTTTTCTTCTTTTTTTTTTTTTTTTTTAGGTAAATACTTTAAGACGAGATATTAATAAGCTAAAGTTTTTGAAATTCATGTGTAACAAGGAGATGCGGTAATTACATTAAATATCTACCTAAAATAGATGATGTAGATTACGGGTGAATGAAGAGAAAAACAGCTCACGACCAATTTATTTATTTATTTATTTATTTATTTTCTTACATTTCAATCTCTTTTGTTTAACCTAATCGAAAAGTAAGTAGCCAAGATTCGTAACTGAGGCAGACACTGCAATATTTTCATGATATATATGAAGGAATGCTTTGTATGAATCTCCTCCTTTAAAATAGAAAGAAGGAAAATATCGTTCGATTTGATTATACATTTTTTTTTTTACATATCGCGTCATGTATCGAATACATGTATAAATGTGAATGTATGTCCCGTTCCCGTACATATTGTAAGACAATTGTAAATCTATTTAATTTTATGCTCATTCATGTATATTTTTATTATTTTATAAATAGAAAATAAAAATCGATATAAACAAAAAGTATAAATTTAACAACTATAGATTACTGAGATAGTTATTTAACGTTATAAATATGTTAATGAGTTATAATAAAAATAAATACTTTGTAAACGTTTGAAAATATGTGTCTGGCTTTATTGGAGCATATAATCACGCAATATTGCAGCTATTGCGGCCGCTGCTTGTTGGCGTCTTTGATCGATTTTTATGCTTCGTATTATGATTTAAAGAATTATAGCATTGCGACGTAGTCAAAGCATAAGATTTTAAATTTGATTTGACCGACGGCGGCAGTGGAAGTGAATCGATTGCATACACGCTAGTACGCCTAACGATTGTCCGACAGCATAGCTCTTGTAGAGATAGAACTGAAAAAGATTTTTTTTTTTTTTTTTTTTTTTTTTTTTAATAAACAAAACATATTTAAATGATTAATCATTTGCATAAATAACAATGCACAGCATAGTTGAGTTCATTTTTCTATGTAAAAATGTATGGCTTTTATAGTCCGAAAAATATGGTACTTAGGGATAAAGTTTTTTTATCGTCAGTAAATCTAAAAGCGTTCTAATCTAATCAAAATACAGGGCAGACATCAGACAGACAGGGAGACAAGCTTCAATTGTTTCAGAAAATGATTTGTACTTACCCTTATTGTTTCGCCATATCCTTTCCATACCGTTTCTATGTAAAGCCATCCGAGCCAATTCACAAAACGATTCTCTTATATTAAAATCACAAAGAGGAGATATTTCGAAGCAGGACATGTTGTTGCGAGATGCATATAATTCGGCTTGCTTAGCTGCTACTTGTCTTTTAAATGCCAAATGAAGTCTATTACCTACAAGTACTTTCGGTATGCCAGGGGCGTGCTGTATTTAAAAAAAAAAAAAAAAAAAATGTTAAGTAAACTTATTGAAATTTAAAGTACATCACATTCATTGGAAGTTGTTTTTAAAATTTGTTTAATTTGAGAAATTAAAAAATAAAAATACAATTACTTAGACATTGAGATGGTGTCTGCTTTTGAACAACCCCAAATAGGTCCATGTTTAATATCTACATTTTTATTTTTTTAATTAATTCTTAAAAATCATATATTTTGTATACACTCCTGATTTGCTTGCAGTCTTTTTTCGGATACTGTGAGAAGTTTCACATCAGACCAATTGCGGGTCGCGATATAAAACTTTCCCAAAACAATGATTTAAAATTTCATTTATTGAGACTCACTTTCACATTGCGCTATAAGGAGCTTTGCAATAAAATGTGCCTTCATCTGATAATTGGGGAAATTAAGAAATTTAAAATATTATTAAATTTTTGTATTGATCACTTGATCACGCGATGAATGTTTTCTTAAATGCCAGCACATAAACTGCAGCTTCCAACTATTATGCGACACTTCAGATGTCTAAGCATTGCCGAAGATCTCATTATTTTTTTAGACAAACTTTTCTTTATTTGTTAATTTTAAACCTCAAAAAAGATGCCATTTTTATTTTCACCTGGAAAGCAAGTGTAAGTATGTATCTCATCAGCTAACATACTAATTTCATTTGAAAGTGTTTTGTGTTTTGTGTTTTTACACCTATCACCGAAGCAAGAGGGATATATTCATTTTGTCAAAACGTTTGCAACGTCCAGGCGGAAGCATCAGAGACCCCATAAAGCATCAAGTTCTAAATCGATTTAAGTATGTCCGTCTGTCCGTCTCTGTAATGTCTGGCCGCAAAAAGGCAACTATCGTCTTCAAATTGGGCAGAAACATTAAAAATTCTTGCACGCAGGTTAGTCCTTCAAATGGGCCAAATCGGGCGAAGGACACACCCCCAGCATTACGTAAACTGAGAACACCTCTATTTTCCAAAGGAAATGAAAACTTGATTTTTTCCTCATTACTCATAAACTATAGTTAAATGTATAAAAATTTGAACCCATATTCTATGGTCGATACTGCAGCATGGAAAAAATTGACCATACCAACCCAATATTGTAGTGTATCAAAATTTAATTATTTTATCAACACAAAATTTGCAAAAGAATTTGGAAGTGTCTTAAACCTTTCCAAGAAAACGCTTACGCGACAAAATCTTTTATTTTGAAAGTAGAAAAAATCTGCCGCGCCCACTCCATATCATAGATAATGAAAACTTCGTTTTTTTTTACCTATTTTGTCTTTTTTAGGATAACAGTAATGGATGTAAAAGATTCGGTCACGATTATTAATTGTTCTTATTATAATAGTAATGAAATATCATAGGAGACAGACAACTATGTGCAATTCGAATTTAACACTCATCAAGAAAACGATAGACAAACAAAGTGACACACTTTCGTGTGTAACAGTGTTCAATACATTTGTGTAAATGTTTAGATTTTACCTCTTCCACCTCTTTAAGCCATCTATCAATACCATCGAAGCTCCATTTGTTAGTTATATCGTAAACTAAGATGATGCCTTGCGCTCCTCTTGAATAGGAGCGTATGATAGTGCAAAATCGTCCTTGTCCAGATGTGTCCCATAATTGCAATTTCACTCTTTTACCTTCCAATAATATTGTGGTTGTTTTGTAAGCTAATTTAGCAAAAATTAAAATCAATTTAAGAAAATGTAAAAATATATTAAATTACCATTTCCACTACAGAAAGGGCTTTCAGAAGATGCATCCTCGAGCCCAGACAATATTTCATGTTTCCCAACATCACTATCACCCACCAATAACACTTTCAACAAATAGTCATAATCCTTCGTCATATTTATTTTCTGAAATGTTATCAAAATTATTAAAATATTTTATTTTTATTTTTATTTTTTTTTTTTTTGAGTAACTTTTTAGCTTAGTCTGTATTTCGCCAAGTGTTTTTTATACGCTTGCAAATAATGAAAATTATATAAGGGAGGAACAAACTGCGTATCAAATAATACACAGTAGTTGCATTGCCTATCTACCTACGTGCATAAGAACAGGCAATGCATGCATTCGCAGTTGTTTTTCATGTCGACTTTTTAAAAACGAAATACATACTTTAACATAATCTTAAACAATTGGAATTCTATATGAAATTATATATACATATATATAAANATATATTTATATCTATACTGTATATATATATACGTATATATATAGAACTGAAATTTTGAGTGGATTCTCTAAAATAATTCATATACATTATATCAAATAAAACAAACACACACACAGTAAATATATATATATATACATATATATATATATATATATTTCATACAAGTATTTGTCTGCTTACAAAAATTGTACACCACCCGAATATTAGAACAAATACTTAAGTAGAACAAATTCAACATAATAAAGTTTTCTTGCATAGTTTTGCAATAAATTCACTCAAGCTTTCGAAAAAAATTTATTGAAAGAAAATAATTCCATAGACTTGCCAGTAGTGTTGCCATAAGCTTAAGTTTTTCATCTTTTGGGCGATTATGATTGCCACGAGTCTAAACTAAATTAGCGATTAGCTGATTAAGCGATCCAATAATATTTCAGCAAGTGACGCAATTACATAAAGAGTTGATTATTTAATCTGGAAAATTGTTATTTTTAATTTCATATTTGTTTTTATGCCAACGAATCGACGAATTTTCTTTTCGATTGTTTTTTTGGCTGATAGGCCAAATAGGGGGGAGGGGAAATATACACACACATATATATATATATATATATATATAGTGGGAAAAAATATAGATTAGATTAAATTTCTGCGAAAGGAAGAAGGAAACGTTAAAGGGGCGCAAGAATAAAGAAGAATATTTTCGCTGGACGTGAAAATGCATATAATTTCGTTAACTACCAATAAGTAACGGTGGAATTGAGAAGTGGAGGAGGAAGATATTTTAATGGCAGAAATGTCCTCTACGCACCATATATACAGTATGCAAAGAATACCTCTCTACCGGAGCACTATCGCAATGTTAAGTGCTTGATCCAACGCTCTCAGGGAAAAATAAAATAGTGGAGTATGCAAATGACGTCGTCGTAATATGACAATGTCTCCCGTCAGTGGGGCCGAAATTGGTGGAATAAATAACAGAGGCGATCCTAATGAGATTCAGGACGAAAATTTAACGAATTGTGTTGTAAGGAGGGGGTGTCGACATAATATAGCAGGACACAGTCATTGAACATATATCTCAAATGCAGCGGTGGCGTTAACATGGCTATCTTAGCTCCGATTTGGTAAAATCTAGAATTTTATGTGGACTGCCTTTGTGACATAAGGCAATGAATTTATTCCCTCATATGGAAGGAGCTTCCCACTTATATACACTGAGAGTAATCGCGGCGTTTCGCACTCCGGTTGCTGATACCAACGCTTAAACACTGCAATATAGCCTCTACATCAAGGCTGCTATTGCAGAAGATGACCGGTTAAGTCAAAACCAGTGAAAGTCGGGACTCAAATGGGGAAGACGTTCCCCGCACAAATAAGAAAGATCATCCGAAGAGTACATCTAGTGGGGAGCGGCAGGTGCTGGCAGGCTGCTATTGAAAAGCGTATTAACCACTAGAGGTCGTAAATAGAAGCAATGCAGATTAATCTCAACCATGGTAAAGCAGTTCAAGACTCTATACAGCAAAATGGGTCGGTGAGTGGATCGCTATCAAACCACTATAGGTTCGTTCGAGATAATATCCGACATGCTGCCAAAGATTGTTGTAAAATGTTGTAGAAAATGATAGAAACGTTGTACCAATTTTCCACAATAAATGCCTTCCCCAAGTGGAAAAAAGTGATCAAAATTTTTGCAAACATCTAATATATCAAATATTAGTAAGATTTATGAACAGTGTTCACCCTTTCTCGGAACGCACATGTTTCCTGCAAAAATTTGCGTTAGCCTAATACTTTACTAAAAAATCAAATCATTTTACACGAGTCGACGTCAGTAGACATGTAAGAAAAAAAAAAAATCCATCGGCTTTACTATTATTTTATTACGAAACATGTGTAAGTGTGTTAATTATTTTCTTTGTTACATTTTATAGATTCCGAAGACATATATATATATATATCTGCTGTTTGTTTTATTCTTCTAATTACCTTTATTTTCAAGTTCAACACAGTTAGCATTTATTGATATAATTCAATATTGTTCGTATTAATAATAATCGTAATTATATATAAATTTTCATTTGAATGTTGATGCAAAATTTATTTGCAGCGTTATTTATAATGCAAATTTAATCTTTTTTTTATAATAGCGTGTGATTTGATGTGAATTCAAAATTACATTTATACTATTTTTACCATTAATGACAACAACATTTATTCCGACAGCATTGTTTTGCCACTTGCCTTCTCCTTCTCTTTTTCTCTTTCTCGTTCACGGTCATTGCGAGGCTCAGCCTGTCCCAAAATAAGAGCCGGATTCGGCTGGCTTTGATGATTTTTCTGCTTCAGCATTGTCCAATCGTAGATATAATCATATTGATGATTTAATGTACGGAATAATATTCTGTTTTTGTTGTATAAAGAATTTAAAAATATATAAAAAAAAAATTAATATATATTTTTTTTTTTAAATTCAGTTATTTAATCATTATATCCGAGCAAATATATTATGAATGCATTTATTAATCTTTAAAAGTACTCTCGAGATCAGTAGTACAGACACAGATCAGAGCAATTTCGATCTTTACTATTTATTTACTTATTTATTATGCATAGATTTTTTAAAAAATAAATTTACAAAATCTGCTTGAAAAGGCGCTGGATAAGTAAATCACATGCGCTTGTAAATACCAGAAATTGATCCGATAAGTCTAGTAATAAGTCCTGTATAGTCTAGATGTTAAGGGACTCGAGTGCTCGAAGATAACGGCAAACTCACGGAATCATCTTTATTCAAGATGAAGGTCAAGCACCTTCTCAAAGAAATCGTTAGTTTTCGATACAGGACGGACATACGGACGGATAAGATATGTCGGACAGAGGAGAAAGATATATATATATATTTAGCGGGTTCAGTACGTTCATAATAATGTTTAGTATTAAATAAAGTCTTATTTACTCTAAGGCGAGTAGAGAAAATGCATTTAGCTCGGGTGAATATATTAAAAGAAGGGTTAATTGATCACAGAAACACCTCGAAATGATTCCAATCGATCGAAATTAATGGCAGCTCTAATGCGACTACACGGTAAAATGATTGTCTGAGAAAGAAATCTATTCCAATAAACTGAGGATTTTATGCTAATTTTCAAATTTTCGTTTCCTTCTTTCAATCAATTCTGTCTGCAATCGTTGCAAATTCGTAAAGAGTCGCGAAACATTTCTAGCATGTCTGCACTGTCTGTCACTCATTTCATATGCTCATTACTTCCATAATTCCTCCTTTCTTTTTGCGCCCAACAACCAGCAAAATGACTGGCAAACTAAACGAACATCGCTCAACAATTGTCAATTGTCACAGTAACGACAAAGACAAGACCTTACGAGATCATAGGCACACGAACTGAAAGAGTGCGTCTTCATTGTTTGCTGAATGGAATATAAACAACGCAAGACGACGTTGCGAACCCGTCATCTCATTCTCGTATATTTATTATCTAAGCAGAATTGATTGTATGCGAACAAGCAACTTCCAGTGCCACACAGCAGCAGTTAACTCTTTGCCTAACAATTTAATTTCTAAAAAATGTGCGTAGAGTGGAAATTTTGGAGAGTGAAGAAAGCAAGAGAATGTATGTATAAATATCACTATTTTTTTTTTTTTTCTCCTTTCTTTTACGCTGTTAGAAATTTATATACTTCTTAAGCATTGAAATAGGCGATGGGCGTAGACTGTCAAGATTGCATTTGGCATAAAATATATATGCGGGCGACGTATATTTCCACTTAAGGATGCGAAAATGTGTCTATTTCGGGTTTTTTTTTTTTTTTTTTCTTAATATTGGACCTGAATGGTTACGATTATGTTCGTTGAATAGTACGGTGAAGAAAAGGAACGATTAGTCGGATTTTGTAATAAATCTGGCTGCTGCTTTTAATGTCAGTACGGAATTATCAAGAAATGTTGCACTTAAGGGGGTCCACATTATCGTTCAACAAAGACAAGACAGAAGAAGAAGAAAAGGCGGTTCAATAGGTTTTGCTCGGGTCTAGCTGTCGTTACGGGAAGGGATAAGTCGTCTTCGAACTACCTTCAATAAGGTGCCCTATGTAATACAAGTGATTTCTATTGTGCCCAGATATGGTCTAGGTCTAGGTAGGGGCACAACCAACCGCCGAGTTCTTCAACGGCATTGTTGTCGATTACAAGAAGGGCTTCTCTTATTAGCACATAGCGCGAAGCTGCTGCCATACGTGTTCTGAGTAAAGTGCTTAGCGATGCGTCGACTGTACACTTATATCACCACAATATTATAGTGTCTCATATATATCCAGATTAATCGCAGATAAGCGAAATAGAAGAAGATATAGTATAAAAAATTATAAACCCGTTTGTTAATTATCCGAGAACCATAACACAATCGATAACAAACTACAAAAAAGAACATAAATTAATTCAAATATTTTACATAAATGTAAAGCATCAACGTGAGTAATTTGTGAACATTTGTGCAATTGTTTGAATCGCTATCCGAATTTTTGTAAACTACACCACTCGCGGTACAAGGGTATGTTAAGAAGCATATGACTTGAGATAGAACTACCTTTTGTTAGTTTTCTATTATAAAAAGTGATTTTGAATCAATCTAAACCTGTCTGTCCGTCCCAATTTCTCGTGTGCAAAACTTGGAGGCCTCAATTTTTGAGATATTTTGACAAAGTTCAGTACACTGCCGTCTTTTTGACCAAAGACGAATACTTTTGAAAATGGTTCGGATCGAAGCACTTTTTCGACCCCTTCCTGCTTGCTAATAACATCGTATTTTGAAGACCCATTTTATGAATAAGCGCATTAATAAGGGAAGTGATGTTGGATATGAAATGGTGGGCGGTAGTGGGTCCTAGTGTTCTAGTCGTTTCACTTGCTCTTTTACTTGCACAATCTTTTCTCAGACGTTCATTTTAGTCATTTTAGAACCTAAGCGGATTCTTCCCGGCGTCGGTGACATCTTGCCTGATATTGTACACCGGCAAAAATGTAATTCCACTCGAATTTTGAAATGGAAACTCGCTTCTTATGCGAAAAACACTACATTAAGTGCAATATAAATAAGGGAACTCTCGTAGCGATTTTTCCGACAAAAATGAAGAAGAAGGCGTGATTAAATGAGTTTATATTCGAAATAGAAGGAATTGGGTGGGTTCAATGCTTATGAGCATTGATTGTGATTGTAGTTGTGTAATAAAATTTTACCTGAATAGTTGTCGAAGATACATATAATCTGGCTGCTCGTCAAAACGTAGGCTGCGGCAATAATTTAAATACATTGAAAATTCTGCTGGAAAACCTTTGCATAAAACTTCGATAGGAGTCGACATCTTTTTCTCCGAAATCTTTTCGTATTTTTGTTGCTTATTATTGGCTTTCATTCCCTGCCAGGGCAACACACCACGATTAAAATACATCATAACATAACCCAAAGATTCCATATCATCTCTTCGAGATTGCTCAATACCAAGATGGGCATTGATCGAGGCGTAACGAGCTGTACCTGTCAAATTTTTATCTTCACGATATGGTATATGAACTCGGCTTTGGGGATCACGATACTTTTTGGCTAAACCAAAATCTATTAAAAACAATTTATTGCAATGACGACCGATTCCCATAAGGAAATTATCCGGTTTAATATCACGATGTATGAAGCATTTTAAATGAATAAACTCCAAGCGTCCAATCATTTGATCGACCAACATCAACACCGTTTTAATAGTAAAGTGGCGAGTGCAAAAATTAAATAAATCCTCCAATGATGGCCCCAATAAATCCATAACAAGGATATGGAAATTTTTCTCTTTTCCATGATGACGTATACGTGGAATACCCACACCACCACTTAGAATGCGATACAATTTCGCTTCATATTGCAATTGAGGATGACGTGCGGAAGTGCTTTCCATTTTAACGGCGACTTCTTCACCACTTTGTATGCTGATGCCCAAGTAGATGTCTCCAAATGAACCACTTCCTATTTATTCAATTAAATTTCAAAATTAATACATAAAATATTTTAATTTAATCATAATTTAAAAAAAAAAAAAAAAAAAAAAAAAAAAAAAAAAAAAAAAACTTCATTAATAATAATTAAATAAAGATAATTAAATGCTAGATAAAAAGCGTAAAGAAGTATTTAAAAGACCCATAATAAGAAGAGTAAGAGATGTAAAACAATTATTCGATTATATT
Organism: Glossina austeni; assembly: GCA_000688735.1. Classification (NCBI taxonomy): domain Eukaryota; kingdom Metazoa; phylum Arthropoda; class Insecta; order Diptera; family Glossinidae; genus Glossina; species Glossina austeni. The sequence goes on from KK502407.1 coordinate 3,497,416, forward strand.
CACTCTAAACTCGCACTCTAAACTTCTTAAGTCAGACAATTTCAAAATGACCTGGACACACAAGACTTGCCTTATAAAGAACACCATGGACGACAATCAGTAGCTGGGATTAGAAAATATTCGATTTGTCGTTTGAAACTTTAGGAAAGTTGCACGATTTATTATGCAAATATTTCGACATACGAATAAAATAAATAATTTTTGGAATAAGAAATTTCTGATAGTTAATATAAACGGAACGAGAAGAAATTTTATTAGTAATTAATTTAAAAAAGTGATTTCGATGGAGACGAAAAATGACGAAAGTTTTTTTTTAAAATATATGTTCGCACATTATTGTAAAATTGTCATAGCCTTCCACGGCCAATTTAGAGAGTTCATCTTACACTTTAGAGATTTCAAGCTGTAAGCCACACAAGTCCATGTACAATAATTCGTTTCACGAGACGAATCTGACGGCTTAACGGCAGTTAACTGTGTATGATGAGTGCATACATACGCCATGATCGGTCCATCCGTCTTTGTATCATTATGAATACGCATTTGCCAGAATAATGTACTTTGGAAAATATTTTTGTCATTTTGTCATTTTGTCAAGTCGTATCATTACATATACGTTGAAACTCTCTCTCTCTAATTGAGTTGAGTCAGTTAATTGCCTTGTTGTGCTACCTATTATCTTATGGAGCCAATGTATATGGCAACTTTTTAATTCTTCCATACCATAAATATTTATGATCATTAAGACTACTTTTTATCAATCAGGTGTCAACTTATGGAAACCGTTACCGCTCAATATCAAGGCTTTTATTAGCCTGTATAAGTTCAGAGCGACAAGAAGGTAATCATAATTAGTAATTATGAAGTTATGTCTAATTCTCTTACACCAATTGCTTGAGTTACTCTATTTCATACTTTTGTTAATTATTTATGCCGAAAGCGACCCTATTGTTGCGATAAATCTACTTTAACCTCAATTAATAAGCGATTGAATTCTAATTGTCTAACGATTAATTATTGAAGCACAATCTGAATTTGACGAGCATACTCGTCATCGGCAAAGCGATCTCAAAGTGATTTCACTGGCTAATAATATCAAAATTTAAATCGAAGAGATAAAGGCAACAATGTATCGTTGTTTATGTGATGAAATGACATTGATTTAGAAAATTGCAAAACTATTAAAAAATTTCAATACATTTTTGATTTAAAAACGCAAGTCAAGTCGTCTCGAGTATTTTTTGAAACTTTTGCAGCCCTTTTTGCAGCCGTTACATTTTACTCGAATGAGAGAAAGTACGCTTAGTATGTTTACTCGGAAAAACTTCATTTCTACGAATTATCGAAAATCTATTCTTTTCACCGTTTCAATGCAAGCAAATATTCATTAAGATATTCCAAGTGCAGTGTTATGGATTCAAATTGTAGACGCTTAACTGGAAATTATGATATTAAAAATGAAAAAATCTTTTATACACTTTTTCTTACATGAAATTTTTTCTATTTAAGAACTAAAAGAAGCTAAACCTACTAAAAATGAATATTCAGACATATGCACACGAATCCTAAAACTCTTACATGATAATGCCAAATTTCTTTGTTTGGAAAACTATCAGTTAGTTAAGAGATCAATAATTCTATTTGCCGGAAATTTCTAGAAAATCCTGATAAAAATTATTTATAAAATTTTGAAAAGAGTTACATATACTGCAGGCAGATCGATCGTGAAGACGGGCTGAGATCATCTCTATTCTTGAACTTGGTGTGTACGATCATCATCTAGCAAGAATACTTTTCAGCATTCGAAACGAATTGAGAAAAGGAAATTATGCACATACGGAAAAAAATTAAGGCCAAATTTGATATTTTAGGGCGAATTTTAAAAACGTCGATATCACGCCGATTTGTACGGTTTACAAACAAATCAGTCGAACGTAATCGTTATTTTCATTACTTCACTAACGGTTTGAAAATGTTTAATTTATGTAAGAGTTGAGGTTCCCTTACAAAATGCCTCGATTCAATGGGAAATATCTGCATCAGATTCCAAATTTTTATAAACAATCATCGGGTTGAAGCGATGTTCAAATTTGTCTGTAAATTTTTTTTTAGAAAAACTTGTAAGTTGTAAAGTTTCCTTCCTAGATCCCGATTTACATTTTTCGCTTTTTCGAATTTCTATTTAATCGTGAAGAAAATATTAATTTGGACTTTGAAATCTTACTTTATAGGCCTTACACTACAAGAATAATTACCAATTTTCCGACTTAACCGGTACTTTCCACCAACTATGACATCGGAACGATGCTTCACAAGACTAAATTTATCCATATTGCGAATGGAATTAGTTCACTTTCAATGTCCGCAAGGAGTGGTATCTGAAACAGAAATTAAAGTCACTTTAAAGAAAATGTTTTTGGAATATTTTGAAAATAAACTAAAAATACATTTTTATATAAAATATATTATATTTTAACGGTTTCACGCGTAGATGGATGAAGAAACAATCGGCCGACAAACATTTTGGGAGAAACTTTTTACTCACTTAATGGTTTCATTACAAACGCACCGGAGAATTAAAGGTAAAAAGAAATAGTTTTCAATTGCCTCAAGAGCTGCATTAGTTCAGCAAAGTCCGGACCCCCCCTCCTCCTCCTCCCCAGTCCAACACAATGTGTTCAAAAAAATAATTGTGGATAAATTGTTTTCCCCCATTGACGGGACAGTGCAAAAATTAAAATATTTCAGTGTTTGTAGGAGAAAATAATTTGAAATTCGGTGCGACCAATTGTCCCATCTATAAGTTAGACATTAAATCTAGATAACTAATATTCTCCAGACTTCTCTATATATGCCTACATAAGCATACATTTGCATGCTCCGGGCCTTATGACAAATAAAGGCAAAGCGAACTTGATTTTGAACACATTCACCAACTTTTAATACAATCCTTTTCCTTGGAAGATTATATTTACCATAGAGAGCTAAACATATATCGGATACGTTCTGCACAAAAATAGAATCGATTTCATTTAAGGTGTGTAGTACTTGAGAAAATGTTGGAAACTCGCTACCTAAAGCGATATATAAAAATTGTTAAGTGCTTGGTACAATTAAGACATTTTTTAGCATCAATTATACACCGAATTTGTAGATCCTCCCGACAATATTTTTGAAGTTTTCAAGTTGACATCAGATCCAAACTATTCATTCGAATGTTTTCTTCTTGCAATCTTTCCAGAAAGTGCTTACAAGATGTGCTTACGTGCCGGCTAAATCATGTTTACCAAGTTTCCATTTTTTATATCAATTATCGCGCGATCGAGTGAACAACATGCCTAAACGGATTTGGAACGTTATACTGATACAATGGGCGGAATGACAAAGTAACGAAATAACAAATCAAGTTTTCCTCCATGTACCAAAAGGCAAATATTGCCTTTTTATGCTTAATTTGTAGCTGCAATAAATGAGAATTTTCGAAAGAGTCGATATAAAAAGTGAAGTTTATCTCCCGATTGTCATACCTCGTGACTTTTAAGATTTTAATGCGATAAAAAATAAAGCCAACTTTTGTATGCGTTAGTAAAAGATTCCTCCTTTTTTAAGCAAAATGAAGGTTATGTGTGCTAAAAGTGTCGGCTTACCGTTCTACACATTAAAATTGATTAGCTCCAAAGCAATGCTAAGAATTTTTCTTCTTTGAGCTTGCAAATTAACCTTTTCGAAAAATGCGTGCTTGGCTATAAATACGTACCTATGTGGATGCACACACATAAAGATATGCAAGTAAGAAGAAAAAAAAAAAAAGGTCGATAATTTCCATAAGAGGAACCCCTACGAGCTTTTTTTTTCGCACATCACTTGATAGCTTAGAAATTCTAGATATTTCTAAATTTTCATACACAAGGATTTCCAAACTGAAACCATTTCCATTACGTCAATTGCAACTTTCATTTATATAGTTGCATATACTTGGAGAAAAAAAATATATATAAATGTGTATCTATGTATGCATAAAAGACGTTTAATTTTTCACACAAAATGTCTTACCAGTGAAAAAAAAATTAAAAATGGTTTCTTTGTCTCTCAAGGCTGGTAGTTATTTCGACAAAATTTCGTTTTTGTGGCCAACGAATCCTATTTTCCAACTTATTTATCGCTTTACAATTTTTACCATATACACATACGATTTCCTTGAAAATGAAAAAAAATAATATAATAATTAAAAATACTTCTTTTTATTACAACGAAATAAATTCACTTCTACATGCACGCGTTGCCACCCGTTGTAAACTTTCGCTATGCTCCTTTGATTACTTGGATTTAAATGATAGGCAAGTGTATTTAACAAAGAGACTACTTGCACCTGTCATAAATCTATGCCTACTATGCTTTTTAAATTATTTTATTTTTTGCCAAAGAACGAACAAAGTGGTTTTTTAATTACAATTAATTAAACATCTCAATAGATTGCAGCATAATTGAAAATGAAACATTCAGCGGTAGATAAACGATCCTACAATAATCCGGTTTACGATATAGTTTCGAATTCATAAGTTATTTCGGCTTTTAGGTAGACATTTAGGTAGTTCTTCCTTAAACTTAATCGAGGCAGCTAAATATCTCAGGACATGTCAATTAAGTTCAATTAAGAAATGAATCTAAATGCACGCTGAATTTACTCCACTCGCAGACTTAATATACAAGGGTTTATTAACGACGTGCGTAACATCCACAAGTGTTTTCTAAGTCAAAAACGAAATTTAGTGCGTAATCATATTGCTTTCGCTTCAATATTCAGCCGTTTTTGCCAAATAGCTGAATACAAAAGCGAAGGCTACATTTTTCATACGCGATTGCGCCTCAACTTTGAATTACTAAGAGTTGCGGACTTGATAAAGCAAACAAGTAGTAGCAAACTATACGGTTCATGCATCATAAATTCCCAGTGAAGGAATTGCATTTTTTTCCACATCATTAGAAATGTGTGTAACCTGACATTGCCATTATGGAAGACTACGTTTTTCCTACTAATTAATTTTGGATGCTTCACCTCAATTGCGCGCTATAATCGCGTTATTTGTTGACAGTAGAGAATTTAACTAATCATCTGGCCACATTTAAGCAATTCATTATTCATGTTTTCCTTTTAATCCTACAAAATACGAAGCACTATTTTACGTGGGGTCAATACAAGCGTTGCCATTGTTTATGTAGCTCAATTCATTTTATACTGCAATATTTTTCCTACACTATTTTCCTATGCCATCTACTTTTCATAGTTCGTTATTAATCTCTTTCCAAAAATGTTTCGATTTCATGTCGTTTCAGTAGCAATTCGCTGGTGAAAATTCGGTCTATTGAACTTCTTAACCTAAATTCATTTTGATTTGGTAATTTTGCAATTGTTGAATATAATATTTACAGTTAACGAGAAATCTTTCATATCGTCGTGCTTTTTGGTTTATAAGGAAGCATTTGAATGACAAAAGAATGCAAATAGGGAGGATTTTTTAATAAGAGAGGAAAGAAATCTAGTGGCTGTCATCCTATAGGTAAGTGTTACGCCTATTTTGGGCACATGCTATAACTACAACGAAAGTAAACTGAGATTTCAACCCGCAACACCGACTTATTAACTCGCGACGCTTACCTGTTAGATTACTCCATATGAACTTACTATTTACGATATTGCAAGGCTGTTGTCGTTGCCAGACATAAAAAAAGCGATTTTGAATCGAATTGCGAACAAAAAAAAAAAATTAAAGGAAAAAAAATGAGGATCATGGTGCCAGAATATCACACCACCACGCAGACCAAAGAGGTTGTCGAGGAATAATTTCAGCAGAAATGCCTTTCATCTTCATGATGTATTAAAAAATTATTTTAACCAAAGCCGCTTTATTAAACGGTTATTTTCCTTCATATTTAAATAGTATTTAAATAATAGAGTTTCCTTAATAAGTTAAAAAATAAAATAAAATATGCACTTAAAATGAAAAAAAAAAAAATGCATTTATAATGTAAAAAATGGAAAAATACACTATGTGTTGACAAAAGTTCCTATTGTATATACACTCGCAAATATCTGATATATAATTTTATGAAGTAACCTAACAGTCAAATACACAACTTATATATATATATATATATATATATATACGATACGTTATGTGCTCAAAATTTCATTTACTCTCATATGTGCATAGTTTAAAATCTCTATTTTCAAATTGCACTGTTGTCGGATGTCCAACTTTTTGATCATAGAACCCAAAAATGTGTCGAATTGATCGTCAATATCCTTCTCCTCCCGTTCCATTTTTCTTTCCAGCAAATCCATAAGTTTGATCATTACTTCCAAAAATTTGTCTTCAGGTTTGTGTTTAGAAGAGGGAGATCTCCTTCCAGAACTAGGTATGCTACTTTGCGAAAATGCGTCGCTGGGAGGTGCTGGAACTTCAATAAATTCTACTAATTGTCGACTGTCGAAATTTGTTTCAGTCCTATACAACAAACAACAAACAACAAAGTATTTATACATATAAGCCTCATCCAAATATCATAGTTACCTTTTCGCCGCTATACAATCACCTAGAAACAGCATATCATCGTAAAATTTCCATTTATGGCTTTCAGGGGAGGAAGGACCACATGAAATTGTTTTTTTCTTAAAGTCCCTTGTAAAGCGGTCTCTCAGCGTTCTCCACCTCCCTTTACAATGTTCAGCTGAAAAATATCGAATTTCAGTTCAACTATTTATACTTTTTCTGTTTCATACTTACTAGACATGCCCACTTCCTTAGATATGGTTTCCCAGGCTTTTTCTTTTACCGCTGGTTTCCGAAAGCCTGGAAAACGTCTATTGTATACTTCTGGTTTTCTTCGTACCGCGCTGATTAACTTTTTTTCAAACATATCTTTTGCAAAATATAAAATTATATATAACAATATAGTTGAACTTTTTATTTTTATAATTACAATCAACGGGAACTGAACTAGATGAATTGGTTATAATACAAATGCCAATGACCATTTTAAAGCCATATGATGGTTGACATATTAACCGTATGATTTTGTTTATTTTTTTGGTAAATACAACACTGTTATCGTTGTCAATGCAAATGCATGCAGCAAAAATACAATTTTGCCTACTATTTGCATTGCTGCAATACAGCAACGGACGTTATTCAACTGTGTGTAAGCACGTACAACAAAATCATGTTTTGACAGTTAAAGCGTAAGGAAAAATTTTTTGGATATTTTCCGATACGAAATAATATATATAATTAGTTTTAATCATTCTATATCCGATAAAAATAAGAAAAATTCAATTTTCTGTTATTTATTTAAAATAGAAAAAATATATGAATTAAAAATGCGACATAAAATGCAATAGACACCACATAATTTTATAAAATATATCGAAAATTTTTAAAAGTTTTTGCGAGAAAAGAAAAAGCAATGGAAAAAAGGAAGAGGATGAATTAAAAAGTAGAAATGCATGTTAAACAAGTTAAGACTGAAGGCAAGATACAATTTTTATACCCTTTACCACTTTTGGTACAAAAAAAAAAAAAAAATTCAAATATTTTTTGACGTTTACAAGATGGAAGTTTTGATGTTTATTTTGAAAGTGCGACAAGTCCATTTTAGATTGAAATTAACAATAATAATTGCTTATTATAAGCGAGCTATATATGTATTGAGTTAAGGCTTCCACAATTTTCATAACGATCAAGTTAATTAATTAAATATTTGGGATGAAACTATAGCATCCCAGAGCTTCACAAGAAACGCACGGTGCTACAAATGTAGCACCTCCAAAAGCACATTACAGCTACGAATAATATGCACATTGACTAATATACAAAAAAAAAAGAAAATTATATATGTAAACAAACGATATTAAAGACCGTAAGAGAGCGAGAGAGAAAGAGAGTAAGACGAAGACTGAAATGAGAACACCTACCGAAATCTTTACGCCAAATATGCGTAAGCCTACACTATGAACATGTGTATGCTATACAATGATCTGTGTATGAATAGACCTGTGCGAGAGTGTATTCGCGCTAAAGTAGAAAGACTTGTGTGCCTGGCCAATTATATATATGAGCATAAGTAATAACAGTTTTAATTTGTACATCTCTTTATTTGAGATTTTGCGTTATTTTTGAAGAACTACTATTACTTTTCTACATATCTTTCTATTTACTGTTAAAAATTTTTATTATAATTATTCGGTTTCATTTCTGCCATTTCTGTCTATTTACTAACAAAAAATTAATATTATTTTTCGTAACCTCTGCTGTATGTATTTTTTTCCAATTTATTGGATAATTGTGTGCAATTTGCCACACCACTCCTAAAGTATTGCGCTAGGCATGTTAGCAATTCTTTTAAATAGCTGCTTCTCCGAAAGTATTTCAGGCCCACGCGCCATGCTACGCACTATCTTACTAATATATTAACTTAATATTATAATTAATACTAGAATATTCATAAGGCACAACTACTTCTAAAAGATAAGTAATGCAAAAAAAACGAAAAGCCACAACCGGACACAAGTGCTTTTACTTACATACAAATAATTGTTGAAGCAAAGGCACGCACAATCGCGTATGAATATTATGAAGGTAGTGCAAATACACCCACGCACAGATCTATTCAATACATATACTATTGCGCACAGATGCTCATAGTGCTTAGTCTTACGCAAGCTTTTCGTCCAAATTACACGTTCAAATGTTCTCATTTCAGTTCCTTACTCTCTCTCTCTCTCTCTCTCTCTCTCTCTCTCTCTCTCTCTCTCTTACGGTCTTCAACATCGTTTGCTTATATCGGATATCCTGAGCACGTATTTAATAATTTTACTGAGCAAATGTTGTTATATCCTATCGTATAAATATACCGTTTTTGAATATAAGCAGCGAACCGTTACCTTAACTTGTATTCGTGAGTTTAACTGTCGGCGGATTTGGGAAAATTCAAATTAATTTATTCATAAATAATCAACTAAACGGTGCATATAGTACGAGTTTCAATTATTAAAACCTTCATTAATTAACTCTCTTAAAAGCGAGATGCTTGCGTATTACTACTCATCTATGAAAATTTTGAGGAAAAATATTTAAAAAAAAGTAAAGCAAAAGAAAATTAATGTAGAAATTTCTAAAGCTGAAATGTAACAACAACAACAACAACAACAAAAGGATTATTTTTATTATGTATAAACAAAAATAGCATTTTTTATCCTTGGAAATTTGCCCTCAAGGACAACACCTCACATTTCTCACTAGTGTTGATGGGCAAAAATAAAAAAAACAAACAATTATTTGCATTTGCATTTTATTGAAATAATAAACATATACGCATGCTAGACAAACTTATTTTAAGTAAATTTATAAAATGTATTGCTTAGAATGCTTGTAACATATTTATGGGGGTTTATTTAAACCGTGAATAAAATTTTCTGTATTTTCAGTTTATTGAAAGAAACTTTATGGAAACTAAAAATAGGCGAATTATTCGATATGCAAGTTTGTATATGCCTGAACATACATACAAGGACACGATTTTATTGACTTTCGAAATATCTTTTTTTGAAAAATGTGTTTCTTTCACGGATCACATATTTTCATAAGTTTTGTTTGCACAAATCATCATCTTTTCTTGCGTCAAAAGTCGTGGTCCACAGTATTTTTTTCTTTTTTTGGTTTCTTTTTAATGCAAAAATTAAACAAGCATCGTATGGCGCAAAAATTTAATAATTGAAACTTTTTTTAGCCGCTTAATAGTCGAATTCCTTGCACCGATATTATATATTGTTATGATGGAAAATAAATGCTATTCTTTTTCTCAAAGTCATTCTCGCGATACTTACATTCATATATCGTATAGCATATTAATGGAAACTCTTTCTTTGATTGAACCTATATGCCTTTTATTTATTAACGAGCCGAATGTACGACAAACCAATTGCCACAGGTCATTGAAAACTTTCCTCTTCTATATATATATATATATATATATATATATATATGTATATATATGTATCTTCTTCGACAGAAAGTTAATCAGATATATCGTATTGTTTTTGTTTACGTTATAGAGAAACATTTATGATGAGTTTTTTTAAAATGGATTTTTCTTTTTTCCGTTTTTTCCGATGTATAGGGAATAAGAATATGTCAAAAGAAGAAGAATGTCAATCATATGTAACTAATATTACCGAACACAATCACGTAAGCTCAGGCAGAGCTAGAAATACCCGTCATAAATCTTCTAGCAATAGATCACTAACAGTGCGACAGGCAAGGATGTCTAACGGAGGCAATGGAACGGAGAAAGAGCATTTAAAATGTCCTGTCGGTTTGAATGAAATCCCTAAAAAGCAAATAGCAGAAAATGGAACAGTGCCTTCGGAGCGATTCAGACTTAATGCGAATCATTTAGGTTGTGGGGACCAAAGTATTCGACCAAGTAAATCTAAGCCAATCGATCAAACTCAAGCAAACACATGGGAAAGGTTTGTAGAGAGTGATCGCTGTGTAGTAACAGAAGCACCACAAATGTATACTAAACCACGGAACACTTTAACAGCAAGACTAACGAAATCGGAAGCATCTCACGTAGAGAAATTGCATAGCGGAAAAGGTGACAATTGTCGTAGAGGAAATAAATTGTACAGTTATTTACCTTGCAGTCAAAATCCCATACGTAAAATTACGCCAATCAATGAGGAGTCCGAACAAGATTCAATTGCAGATGATGAGAGTACAAAGCATCAAAAATATGATCCGATATTAGACTGCTTAAGTATAAAACCATGTTGGCTAAACGATCAACCAGATACCGAAATCTTTTACACAAATACCGTCATTAGGCGAAAAGCAACAAATACCGATCGCTGTGAAACGATGTCTATACCGCCAATTATCGTTGGAGAGGAACAAAAAACCTCAACATTTCGTATTGTGGTTCCAGAAAAATGTGAAGCATCTTCACCTCCTATTGTGGCTGAAGAAAAACCAAGAAAAAAATTCAAAGATCGGGAAGTTCAAACGGTATCTTGGACTCCTTTAAATTATTCCCAACACAAAAATATATTCTTGCAATCTTACGGTATCGTAGTTAGTAATAATGATAAACATAATAATAACTACTCGTTGGAATTCATGCAAAGGAACAAAGTGCTCGCGGGAAAACGTTCAAAATTTCGTCATATCTATTGGCTGTTAAGGCCATTCCGTGGTAAATACAAAAAACCGAAGAATTCTTCAGCCATTCAAGCAATTGTGTATAAAACATATTTTGTAAAATGGACAACCCCGCCCGAGACTTTGATGAATGGATTTGGCGTTAAACGTAACGGAACACAAACAGTATGGTCGTCTGTTTTAAGACGCTGTCGTTCAGCTATATTTTGATAAAGATAGAGAATATACTGTACTTTGATTAAAACAAAGAAGAACAATAAAAATAGAAAAACATATTAAGTTCGTCTTGGGACTATATAAACGGAAGGGAAGGGAAGGAAGGAAGTTATGTTAGCCCCAATAATCATAAACATTTTGTGATTCGTTTAGACATATTTCATTTTCTCCATCATCTCCATTTTCCAAATTTAAGTACTTCAGCTGAAAGCCTGTTAATTGGTCGCATGGTATTTTGGTGGCGATTATTAGGCGACTTCTCCAGGTAACAGTTATAAAGAAATGGGAAATACCTGTGTACATAACGATTAAATTCGATGGTTTTGACTTTCCCTGACCTATTCAGCATATGCCAAATTTGAATTTTCAAGCTTCAAAAGTAATTTTCTTTGAAATCTTTTGAAGAAATCTGCTGCCGAAGTCCACCAAATACGTTCAGAAGCTTATGGCGATGCTGCTGCATCACTTCTCAATTCTCCGTTTTCGTTTATGCAGTGGAAAATATAAGCTGATAGTAACGCCATTGACAAGGAAGGCCTGGAGAGGGCCACAAAAAGTTTGAAGACAATGAATTGCGAGACTTATTGGACAAAAACGCAACATAAACTCGCAAAAAACTTTCGAACAGCTGAGCATTTGATGAATCGACTGTTTCTAGACGATGAGGAAGATCGAAAAGGAGGAGAAATACCTTTTCAATGTAGCGGTTTCATTGCTTGCCAGGCAAAAAAAGAAGAGTCTGCGTTAGCGTCTCGTTGCTGGCGATGAAAAATGCGTCCATTACAAGGACAATCTCAAGGGAAAAAAGTAATGGGTTATTCCAGAAGAGTTATCCATATCTATATCGAATCGGAACTATCAGTCAAAAAATTTTTCTGTAATTATATTGGGATCAGCAAGATGAAGTCTATTACGAGCTGCTAAAATTGAATGGAATTGCGACTGCAGATGTCAACCGGCGTCAATTGAAGCATGGTTGAAGCATAAATTTAGTTGTAACACGTTGGGTTCGATTTCGCGCTGGCTGGTGCTAAATTTATTTTTGTCTGGATGACATTTTGAGGCTCACATTAAAATATCAAAACCAAACAATCAAGCAGAGAATTATCAAAAGTTGAAAACTTTATCGCTTTCGCGCCCACATACAATTACTTAGGCAAATGCACGCGCAACCGCATATAAGTGTTTTTGCTTGCATACATATCATCCATCACAAGTGTGTATTTCTACCATAGCGCGAATGCACTCACGCACAGGTCCATTAAATACACATACTATCGTACACAGATGTTGATAGTGTGTAGTCTTACGCATACTTATCGTACAAATTATACGTTCAAGTGTTCTCATTTCAGTTCCTTACTCTCTCTCTCTTAAGGTCTTTAATATCGTTTGTTTATATCCGATGCCTTGAGCTAGTACTCAAAACACACATTATCGCACAGATGATCATAGCGCGTAGCCTTACGCATGCTTTTCGTATAAATTTTAGTAAATGTTCTCATTCTCTCTCTTTTACGGTCTACAATATTGTTTGTGTATATAGAAGACCCTGGGCTCTTACTTAATCATTTTACTGGGCATAGTCGCTAGCGAAATGCCCCCATCTTATGTATATGTTTTTGTTATAGGATAGACAAAAACTGGCATTTGTTCCCTTTTTAAGAAATTGCAGAGAAATTTCAAACCACATCTTTACACCTATGTATTTAATCACGTGCTAATGATAGTCTGATAAAAAAGGAAGAAGAAATTATATTTGGTAGCTCGTGCCAAAATATTTTAACTATGAGAACTTCGGGGATTTCTAGGCGCAAAATTGAATCAAGTTGAGTCAAAATTGAGTCAAGTCAACTTCCAAGTCGGCTTTACACGATTGAGATCTGAACTAAACGGCGGTCGCATGGGAAGGTTTCGCAGCTAAAAACTTTCAATATTTTATCTAATCATTAAAAGTATGTGGTCTGACATTGAGCTTTGATCAATTTTGCCCTATAATCGTTATAATGTTGACATTGGGAAATGCGATTTACTAAAAGTAATTCAAATATAGGGAAAATTGTCCCGACATCTTGTAAAATGATAATTTAACTCAAATTCGCCCTAAGTGTTCCGTCGATCAGGTATACAAAGGACTATTCTCCAAGCTATGTGGCACTAGGCGACGTTTTACACAATGTCTTTATTAAGCTTAGTCTATACCATAAGCACGATTTTTATATTTACTTATTTATGTCTTTTTAAAATAAAGTTAAAAAAACAAAGAAAATCACAAATATTTTCAAGAACAATTATTTTTTTTTATTTATATGTATTTCTTGTTTCTTTTTGTTTGTGTAGTTTTGCCATAGTTTTCATTTATTTATATATATTTTTGGTTTTGTTTGTTTTGCTTTGTTTGTTATGCAACTTAACAGTAAGTCGTCAGTTGCGTTGCCACTTTTTTTTTCTTATTTATTACAAGCAACTCTGCGATACCTTCATCCTCCGATAAAAAAAAAATATCGATTAAAATCGATTAAATAAATAAGTGAAAAATTAATAATAAAAATGACAAAAAATCTTTCAAAGCGAAGATATTTATTTATTTCTGTAGTTAATTTGATATTTCGGAGAAGAGTAAAAATTAAAATATTTTATTAATTTTTGGCAGCTTAGTAAGATTTTTCAGCTTTATCGTATTTGCCAGCGTAATTTTCGAGCTTTATCAAAATACAAGCTCGGTCTATGATTGAGAAATATTGTTGCTGATTGTCTGGCAGAAGTCGCAATTACCAATGTCCAGAATTTGTGGCCGGTGAACGCGTAAAAAAAGATAGACTATCGAGTTTTGATTTCTTCGATTTCTTACGCTTCTTCTTTTTTTCACGCGATTTTTCTTCTTTATCGCCATTTGAATTGCCTACAGCAGCTGCAACCGCTGCGATAACTGTTAATTTTTTTAGTTTTCCATGTTCTTCAAGCTCTGCGAGAGTTTCTTGCTTAAGACGTTCTAACTCTTCAAGTTCCCGAGCAGTTTTCTCTTTTTTCAATAATACACGAAACTATTATTTATAAAAAGAAACGAATTATATTGAAGTTAGAGACACAAATCTATCTATAGTCCCGATCTATCTATTTTTACTGTCAAAATAGAGAAACTTGCCGTAAACTTGACGTAAAAACGTTATAGTCGGGCAAGGTCGACAATTAAAAACCCTACCTCACTTGTCCTAATACAGTTAATCGCTCTACACCAAAAATTACACATTACTTTCATGCAAAGGCACGCTTTTCAAGAAAGCCCGCATATTGGAGGAGGCCCGAAACATCACAGGGCGTGATCGAAATATAGCAAACTTACTTTACTTCCTAAAAATTTTATTATTTTTCAGTTTCCGTAATAAAACATAACTAGAAATTAGACTTTCTCTTCGTATAAGGACTTGCTTTCATGATAGCCCCAATATTTGTTGGCGTCCATGCGATCCAAATTCCCTACTGTTCATTTTTCCCCCAAATTGCTACCAACTTTAATTATAACGTATTAAAAATTAAACCGTTTTCTAAAGTGCTTACTATTCATGAGAAATTTTTTAGTGGGGGTCCAGCAAATAGACCTATGTGGTTCAAATTTGGTCCACTGAGTTTTTATTTTAAATTACTAACACGCAAAAATGTTCATCACATTTGGTTCTACATTTCCCGCGAATCCTTATAAGCGGTGATATCCAACACATACATGTCGAATATGCACTTTTTGACTCTCCGTTGCAGGGGTTGAAAAAAACAGTTGAATGTAACATGCACTACATAAAACATTTGATTTTGATTTATTTCATTTTAATCCATATGAACCCCAATTGAAATCAATTCCTGGTGTTCGGCAACATTAGTTAACAGCTGCTCAATAACTACTCACAAATATTTCAATTTTCAACACTTCGATTATTAAGCAGTTACTTTTCAACGAGATGGACGCTGAAACGTCTAGAACTTCTCGTAAGACGTGGGAGTTAGAAAATAACATTAAAACATTACCCAGCTGTGATGAAATATTCCGCTATGACGCAGAGCAGCAGAGACAAATATTAGATGCTAAACCATGGGCAAACGATCCTCACTATTTTAAGGATATAAAGATTTCAGCTTTATCACTTTTGAAAATGGTTATGCATGCTCGTTCAGGTGGTACCCTAGAGATAATGGGTTTATTATTGGGTAAAGTGGAAGGCAATACCATGGTAAGAAATTTCTTTGGATTTGTTGTTCTCTTTATACAAATCGACTATCTGTGTACTTTCAGATTGTAATGGACGCTTTTGCTTTGCCTGTAAAGGGCACAGAAACCCGTGTCAACGCTCAGTCCCAGGCCTATGAATATATGTCAATTTACATTGATTCCGCGAAGGAGGTAGGTCGGTTAGAGAACGCTATCGGCTGGTATCATAGCCATCCCGGCTACGGTTGTTGGTTATCGGGCATTGATGTTAGCACTCAAATGTTAAATCAAACTTATCAAGAACCGTTTGTAGCTATCGTAGTTGATCCAATACGTACAATATCTGCTGGCAAAGTGTGTTTGGGCGCTTTCCGCACATATCCTGTGGGATATAAGCCACCTAACGAGGAGCCATCAGAATATCAGACAATACCGTTAAATAAAATCGAAGACTTCGGCGTACATTGCAAACAGTATTATTCTCTAGAAGTTAGTTATTTTAAATCAGTATTGCATCGTAAACTTATGGACTCGGTCTGGAATAAATATTGGGTCAACATTTTGGGCAGTTCAGGACTCTTAACGAATTCAGATTACACTACAGATCAAATATTGGATTTATCTGAAAAATTAGAGCAAAGTGAAACCAGTTTGGGTTGTGGCTCTCTGCTAGTGACAGGTAACTTTCATGTTAATCAAAAAAAAAGGGAGTATATATTTATTAATCTTCTTTCTGCTCCTAGGAGGAGACGTTAACGAAAAACGTACTGACGATAAATTAGCCAAAGTTTCACGCGACAGCAGCCGCACCGCAATTGAATTAATACACGGCCTAATGGCTCAAATTACCAAAGATAAGCTGTTCAATAAGATTGGTTTGGCTAAATAAACTCCTCACTTGATCCTCGCCGTTGTAATTATCTCAATAAAATTAAAATGCAATTTTGACGAATGGAGAAAACGAATTTTTTTTTTTTCAACTTGAAATTTCTCAAATCTCTTTCTAAATGTCAATGATTACCTTAAACCATCTCCAATTGGCGTATAACGAAGTGTATTATTTAGTTTAGCAATGGTTAGAGCGAATTATAGAAAGGCCTTAAAATATGTAATTTGATCGTTGAGCGGAATTTCGATATTCAGGTACGAGGTACGTTCAAAATGTAATGGTTCCGGCCTTGTGGATGACATTGATTTTTTCGATTGGAAAAAAAAAATATATGCTTGCGTCTGAATGAAATAGATAAGACAAGGATTAGATAAAACCGCAGTTTGTGCATCTCAGGTACCTTGGATAGACAAAAATTGCCTTACAATAGGATATAATTTTTACACTTAGGTATGCACGGCATAGCTTTCTCAACATGTCCCAATTATCGTCTTTAATCTTTTGCCCGGTCTTCGCCAACATCTTCCAATCCTCAGAAGCTCACTATTTTCTATCATATTCTACAATTTTTTTCTTTTACCTTCAGCTTATTTCGGGTGTTCCGAAGCTATTATAATGGATTGCAGTAAAACTTATTGTTTTATTCTTCATCAAGTTTTAATTAAACTAAGGCATGTTGAAATTGCAAAAGAATGTTTAAACACCCAGGTCCTGCTTAATCATTTTCTCCAACTTCTAAATAACTTCTTGCTGCAGTAATTTGAACGATCTAAGAGGCATATTAATATCAACATTAACATGAACGCCTTAATGCGATTCATTTCAACGTTAATTGAAATTGAAAAAGCGACTCGGAATTTGGTGCCCTGTGAGAGTTTGGATGTATATGTTTTTGGAATTTGGTGCTATGAGAGAGTATGAATTGGGTGCCATCAGAGTTTGAATGTATTGTGAACGAAACAAAAAACTGAAAGTTTTTTGGTTACAAATACTGTCCTTACGTATTAGTCTTGTATTCAAAAGTCAGATTTTTTGAAATATTTCTCAACAACATTATGACAACATTTTTCTTTCTTAATTTATTTACGAAAAACTAGCTAATGTATTGAAATGAAGTTTCCAAGTGATGATGATATGAAAGCTAGTTTGTCGAGCAAACTCTTGTTGCGGTCTGAATGAGGGTCTCTTTCATCTTCATTCCATCCAATTTCTATATCAAGTTCTATATTCACAATCTGAAGCTCTAGTTTTATGGCCATTTTCAACAAAATCGAAATCTTGAAAGCTTTAAGTCCGATAACCTTCAATTTGATCAAGACGAAGAAGAGTTTATTCGTTTGCTTGTCACGACGAGCTGTAATTAATGATGAATTTTTCCCAACATATTTGCATCCCTTACCATTTTTTCCCTTCACTTTGTGTAAATCGAAATCGTAATCGGTTAGCGAATAGATTTTCAGGCAATTGAACGCGTATTTCATTCGCATTCAATATGTGCGCCATACGATCCAATATCACTTTATCGATATATTTATTTAAGCAGATAAATTAAAATTTTATTTTCTTTTTGTAACGAGTTTTTGAAACGTGTTATGTCGAAAACGCAAAAAACAGGAGTAAAATTGCAATCGTTCTGCGAACTTTGATTTATCAGTGAATGTTGCCGAGTCGTTGCAAGCCCCGTCGAGCGAAAAGCATATATATACATAAAAGTACACAAAAGGTGTTTTTTATTTTTTTTCCTTACCTTTTACTTTTATGAGCTAAAAAGATAAATTATTAAAAGACTTTTTGAAAATAAAAATAAAATCCCGCACAATCTTCATGTTTCGTTAAATCCTTACAGTTATTACATCCATGTTTAACGTAATTTACAACTACAATGTTAGTTCTTTTGCAAGTGTCGAGCAAGCCGGTGTCAAAAAAATTATCACTTTTCTCATGCAAGTAAAACAAGTAAAGAAGAAGAGGAAGAAAAATATTCTTTGAAATCATATGTTGAATGCAATCGATGCCCAATAACTATGTTAAAAAATGATCAAATTCTGTTAAAACTTCCAATCCAGGTTAAAAAAATTAGCAATTTTTCTATGAAGTGCTTTTCAAAGCTTCGTACGTATTAGCGATTAATTGTTTGTTATTCATTATCAAATGAATTCGACAATTATTGCTCAAATTCTTGTTCTTCTAAAGAGATTTGGAAGGATGATGATTTGAACAAGAGTACAATTCGTCAACTAAACTGTAATCAAGATATTCAAGGTATATTTTTTTCACCTCTCATATGACGATATGTCCAATTATTACTATGTTTTTTTTGTCGAAGGCGTGAAAAAGACAAATGTTGGAAGCAGAATGGCAGCCGAAATGCTTCACCAAAATATCTTCTGAAAAGATTTATATGGATAACTCTAGGTGACAATATACCTGGGATAAAATGGAATTACGTAATAGGATGGATGCCAAACGGGCAGCTCCAGATTAACTCGAGAAGAAAGGGACGTGTTTTAGTGGATAAATTCGTAATGGGTTGTATTATGCGGTAATGGCAGGATACGACTAAACGACAACATATTTTTAAATTAATTTAAGGAAAAATTTCCCCTCTTACCGATTCAAATATGATTCACTTATCGAAATCTATAGAAAAATCGAAAGAAAGTTTTGCCGAGACGAGGGTACATTCTGTCAATCGTGAAGCTTTCAAGGAAAGCAAATTCTTATGAACAATTTGTAGATGATATTTCCATTTTTGCGAACGGGAGAATCTGTTCACCACAGACACCACAGATGTTGAATAAGCAGACATGTGGACAGAAATTGGTCAAGAATGCACATAACTGTATGAGTTTTTGAAGTTTGCTTGTGCGTGTTTTAAAGATATTGAAAAGAAATTAAAATTTAATACATTGTAATATTGGATAGGCGTGGTCAACGTTTATTCAAGCCCTATATAATATATATATTTTCAATCAAGATAAGATTCGAGATCGATTTGCTCGTATTTATATATCCGCTCGCTAACCCATTTGCTTGTTCATCATTGGGGCAATGGCAAAGCGTCCATGGTCATGAGCATTGCAAAAAGCTAAACTTAAATAGTCGGTAACATGAGATGGGCGTGGCCCAGCTTGTGAGCGCTAAGCAAAAAATCCCACTTTTTCTTTCTTTATGCCCTTCGGCAGATTTAATCGCTCAGTCGTAGTGCCAAGCAGTGTATAAGAATTTTCAAAGTATTTCTGAAAGATTAAAAGCGATGTATTAACTTGTCGGCGGGGAGAATTTTTAGCACAGCCACAGTTAGATACAGATAGATGGACAGACATCAGACTTGCGTTTGATACTTATCAAGCATATATAATATATTTAATTGAGTAACTGAAGCTTTCTTCTCATGCGAGCAAAGCTCGAATCAGTAAATCTTGGACATCCGTCCCTGAGCATACATGTAGTTTTGCGTAGTTTTCACATAGATATGGGATTAGTTTTGGTGTTTTTTTTTATTTTAATTCAATTCTATAGCGGTTAAGGACAAATGCATTTCAAACCCAGGACGAATCAATGCAAACAATTGGCGTGAAAAGTGTCAAGTTGACAAAGCCCAATACAGGAATACATGTATTATTGTATGGAGGCCTTCCGATGGGCATTTTAATGTGTTACAAACTGTATGACTGTACGAGTATGCGACAATATTTCATGACAGCTATATATAGAAATTTTATTTGTCGAATTATTTTTAGCTTTGTTTTCTATCAATATCTTCGATTCGTTTTTATCAGAAAATATTATATATATATTTAATCGAAATTATTATGCAACGTTGGTTTTTTGCTAACGAGGAGTTTCATTACAAGGAAAAACGCGAAAGAATGGAAAAACGTTCCATGCAGGAGTCAATTGAAATCATTCTGCCAGACGTTGAATTTCATTTTTATGTTACTTACAATGGAAAATTATGCTCGAATGAGATAATGGCGATAACTGGGAATCTACCATTGTTTGGCGAATGGGAAGTTGATCGTTGTCTTTTAATGAAAAGGGCTGAGGGCAATAATTGGTTTATTTCGTTGGAGCTGCCACGCAAGCAACTCATTTATTATAGATATTTAATTGTTGCCATCTATGGCAAGAATCGAAAATTCGTACGGTTTTGGGAAACACACGATGATAAGAGGTCTATAGAACTCTCGCCGAATATGCCTATTGAAGACGATAAAAGAAACGATCTATTTGGCAAAGTGAATGGCAAATATCAGGTGGATAGGGGCTGGCTTAGGCATGATGCGACGGTAATACAATTTAAAGTTTTCAACGCACCGATTGCATTAGCAAAACCTTCGAAAGCTACGGACTACTATGTTAAAATTAGTCCAATAAAAATTAAAATGAAAACAGATTGCAAGACAAAAGCGAAAGACATTTTTGGAGTGCGTCCCAAATTGCCTGACTCTCAGAATATGGAAGAAACATTTGCTTTTTGTGAAGTGACTTCGTTGAAAGAGCACGAAGACGAATTTGGCTATCAATCCAAATATGGAAAGGTTTGTAGTCGCGACGACTTACTTTTGTTTAATATAACATTGAATGACTTTGAAAACACGGCTTATGAAATAGATATATATTATTATCCATTGAAAGTCGCCAGAGATCATCCACCTTATCATCTCGGTTATATTTTGGTTATGCCGCAGCAGTTAAAGGGGTCGGAAGGTTCGCTCGCCGAAACTATAACGTGCGCTTCCACTCATCGTGCGATTGGTGTCATAACGATTGACTACTTAATTGTCCGACCTCTGCCTGACAGCAATTTCAAAATGGAAGCGACCTATTGCCGCTATTGGAATCCAAAACGAAAGATTATGAATATCGGTCGCCGTGGTTGCGGAGTAAGTCACTGGCACGGTAACAATATACTGCGAGAAAACACTATCGAATCTATTAAGTGGGCCATCGAGAGTGGTGCGGACATGGTTGAATTCGATGTTGCATGGACTAAAGATAAAGCTGCTGTACTTTATCACGACATTATGCTTGACATTTCTCCGAACGATGATATTGATATCCACGAGCATGATATTTTCCGCTTCACAATGGACGAAAATGAGAAGAAGGAACTGCTTACATATGCAAAAAAATTGAAATCCGATTTACTGACAGTTCCAATAAATCAATTCACCCTCGAGCAATTGCAGCGAGTTAAGGTATATGAGCCACCCATTCGATCCTTTTTTGGAAGACCTAAATCTCCCGTCAAACATGTTGAAAATCGTCCCTTCGTTACACTGCCCGAGGTTTTTGAGAAAATACCGACCGATGTATACCTCGTTATTGACCTGAAGTGGCCTATGCAGTTGAAAGATCGAAATTGGGAAGGTGGTGTTACAACCGACGAAGATTTAAACGAATTTGTCGATACAATACTCGAAATTACTTTTAGATTAGCCGGCTCTAGACGTATTGCGTTCTCATCTTTAAAAAGTGACATCTGTACAATGCTTCGCCTCAAACAAAATAAATACCCTGCCATTTTCTTCGCTAAAGGATATGACAGCGACTATTTGGATCCGTTAACTCAGAAATTGTTTAACATGTGCGCTTTCGCCCATGCGATGCAATTATTAGGTATTGGAACAAACAACATAGAACTTTTGAACAATATCGGCAATCTGTTGTATATCAAAAAGACCGACTTGCGTATCATTAGCTGGGGTGCTGAGAATCGTGCATTAGCCGTTCGCGAGAAAATGGAATTCATTGAAGTGAACGGCATTATTTGGGACCGTATAAACAAAGATATTGCACCTCCCGACTTACAGCAGAATATTGGCTACATAGAAGGCGTAGAAGACACACAAGAAGATTCTGATACCAAACCAAACTGAGAATAATTTCTACTCCAGAATTTTGCCAAATGTTTGAACTCTTGTTCTATATTTAAAACAAAAAATATATATTTTGCGTTCATTGAAAATTAAAAAAAAAAAAAAAAAAAAAAAATACCTCAAAAACATTATGTTCCAAATCTACGATTAATATATATTCAATTTTCTCAAGGTTATTATTTAAGATGAAAGAAAAGTATCTTTTAACTAAACCAACGAATCGCCTGCAAACTAACGAAATATAAGTGAAATTTGTTTGGCTTTTCGATGTCGATGTCCGTCAGTTGAAGCGAAAGCATGTGTGAAATTTTTTGTAATTTTAAATATTCCTATGATCAGATGTGGTCCATAAAAATAGCTGTTCGTTAAACGTTCCCCTTTACGTTTCCCCTTAACGCTTAAGACTTTGACCCGTTGGAGGATGTAGGTATTAAGTATCGCAAAATTAGACTCCAATTTACAATTTAAATATAAAATTTGGACTCCGATGTTCATTTTCCAATACCAAGGTCGGTATACAAAGGTCATCCAATGATTAGCGAAAACAAAGTGTAACGACGACGAATCAACGATGCATCCCTTACACTGTTTTTATTATAGCTTATGTGACGATGTGCTTTCACGAAAGCCCTTTTATTGGCCGGGCGACCAAAACGGGGTGAAATGACGTGGTCCAAAGTTAGCAAATTCAATTCAATTCAATTCTCAAAGATTTCTTGCTTTGTAGAAAGTTAATAAAATACCGGATAGGACCGTGAATAGAAGGAAAAGTGCGGTGGCAGATATAGAAATCCGAAAAAGAGCCCTGCAATTACTACGAAGGAGCCTATGAACAATTATTACGAAGACAATCTGTCTAAAACCCAGTACGACCCTAAGAAATGCTGGAACTTCCTGAACCAGACGATGGGCAGAACCGCGACATCTGAAATAACACTGAAAGGGTACTGTCGCCAATATATAGTTGGGGATCTGGACAAAGCAGTGCAAGAGTTATGGGTTCAATTTGATTACGGTACAGGGGAGAGTTGAAATGCACTTCGACATTGGAGTATTTCAGGATGGCACAAACTAATCCAACAGCGATTGGTAATGTGATTTTGAGCTTAGTCACCGGGGGAGCATCGGGATTAAGTAAACCAGCGTCTAGCTTACCTACCTGGAGCAGCAAAAAAATTTTACTTTTCCGATATACTTAAAGTGCAGACACTTGCACTGAAGCCAAAAGATTCTCATGTACGTGGAGCGGAAATTGGTTGGACAATATCTGTCTTATCCACAAAATTGAGAAAATATTTGAAAAAATACTGCATACTCAGTACGTAACATTTGTGGGAAATGAAAATCTGGTGGTAGAAGATCAATATGGCTTTAGAACAGTTTGTGAAAGTTTGAGATAAAGCCTTAGTGAATGCTTGGACAATGGTCACTCTGGTGTAGGTGGCACGTTTTACGATTTTGCGAAAGCGATTTTGGTTTGATGGAGTGAAGCCTTCTTACATCGACAGACACTTATCTGTTCAAGTAAACTCGAGCAAAAGTACCGTGAAATGTGTTCAGTGCGAAGTGTCGCTTGGAATCACCATTATTTCCGATTTACCTGACTGATATATGGATAATAATAACGGATTGCGCGGTAAATTATACACGTATGCTTATGACTTTTATGTCCTCTAACCATGCAATCAAGATAATCAGCTAGAATCGTAGTGTAATAGTGATGCTGACTCATTCGCTAAATATGCAAGACTTGATAAGTCTTAAGGTTTTGAATCCAGAAGAAGAGAAATCATAATTGCATTACCAAACTGAATGCATGTCGCTACAGCGGAATATTTGGAAGTATATCTGCAGAACGACTTGCCTTGCCTTGCTCGAATCACATCCATCTGTTTTACAACAAAACTATATCCAATTATAGTCATAGTGTTTAACCTAAGATCTAAATTAGACGAGAGGGCGAAATTTTTGATGTTTGAGTCATTGATTCAAAATCGAATAAGTTATTTATCTATTGTTTATACCTGTAAGAGGAACGGCCTTCAAGTTGTGCAAAACAAGACACGGGATCTGACCGAGAATCTGCCTAGAAAACGTTACTAAATCATTTCTAATCGAAGTCTGTCTGTTAGTCTCTCTTATTTCTTTTTGTTCAACTTATAGGTCAAAGAGATATCGAGATATTTTCATAAAATTTTTTATATTGATTTTTATATTGATTGGCTTGGTCAAAATTCGGATCGGACCATTTTTGCGATCATCTTCCATACAACGACTTATTCTGAAAAGTCGAGATATGAATGAGTATAGGGTGGTGTAGAATATTTAATAGTGGGTCATACCCCACCATAGTGTATTTACTTGTATTTGTGTAACGATTTTTTCAAAATAAAGATCCATGTGAGAGATGGCCGCAGCAATAGTTGCTCCTTCAGCGAAAATGTGTCATCGTACTCAAGTTTCTCAAAAGTGGTCTGCGAGTTGAACATAAAAATACATGGACGGACATCAACTTTTAAATGAACATACAAGAATAAATCGAGTCAGAAAGTAATTCTCGAAATTTTAAATGGATATCTGGTATTGATTGTGAATCGTAGATCCTTGGATTTTGGGCGCTACCGTCTTCAGATTAAGAAAATTTTGCTCTTTTATAAAGTCGTTGAGGGGTATTTGCCAGTTTTGCGAACAGATCTGCCACTAATACTATAACCTTTGGTGGTTTGATGAGGAAGGTTCATCGGTTTTTTGGTTAACGATGAATATCTGATGTAAATTAAATGTGAAAACCTGTTGGTTTTTTAAAGAAATTATTTATGTTTTCGATTAAAACGATTATGCTTAACGAACGATTACTCTTCTCGGCAAGTTTCTTGTTCAGTTATTATTATTAAATATATTTGGAAAAATATTCAAAATTTTGTTCGATCCGTTTTTATTTATTTCGTATTAATTTTTATTTATTTATTTACTTTTTTTTTTTTTGCAAAATTCATTATGCAACGTTGGTTTTTTGCTGACGAAGAGTCGAAATGTGAGAGAAAAGCGAGAACGCCATCCCCGGAGCGTGTTTCAATAAAATCGTCTCACGTTTCTTTAGAGAGCGTCCCTTGGAAATTTTGCGTTGACTATAAGAAACAATTATGTTCGAACGAAACATTGGCTATTATAGGAAATATAGAGGCGCTCGGAAAATGGAAGCTCGAACACTGTCTTGCAATGAAGGAAATGGATAGTGGTCGCTGGTGCATTTCAGTTATCTTGCCTCGCAACGAGGACATTTATTATAGATATTTGGTTATTGGTATCGATGGTAAGCGTCGCAAAATTATACGTTTTTGGGAGACGCACTCTCCTGCGCGATGTATAAAAGGCTCCGTAAGCTTGGGAGGGGAGGATGCATGTTACGACGTCTTCGGGTACATGAATGGCGATTACCAGGTGAATCGAGGTTGGGTCATGTTTCACACCGTGGTAGTGCAATTCAAATTTTTCAAAGCTCCGTTCGTTATATGCGAACATAGTGCGACTACGTTGCTCTATGTTAAAGTGCACCCGTTGAGGATTACACGAAAGAATGCAAATGAAAATGAACGTCGAGAAAGTGAGCATAAGATAGTTGAATCAGGCGCTTTAAATACTCTTAGCGCAGGAGGAGGAGAAGAAGAAGGAGTGTCGAATGAATTGAAAACAACCTTTGCCTTCACTGAAGTCGTCTCATTAAACAGTAGTTCGTGTCATTTTACTTATCAACCAAAGTTTGGCACGCCTTGCGGCCCAAACGACATGCTCATATTTCATATGACATTGGGCAACTTTGCGAATACAGCCTATGAGATCGATTTCTATAGCTATCCACGAAAAGCTGCCTCAGACATTCCTCCATATCATTTTGGCTATGTCCACATACTGCCGCACCAGTTAAACAAGTCAGATGGTACTCTCACTTTGAACATTATGTGTGGTTCGAAAAATCAGCCGGTGGGCACGGTTATGATTCGCTATTTGATTATACGGCCATTGCCCCATGATCTGATTATGGAGGACACCTTTACTCGATATTGGAATCCAAACTGGCATAATATGCAAATTGGTCATCGCGGTTGCGGTAAAAGTCACTGGCGTGACCGAGATATACTACGTGAGAACACCGTCAAATCAATTAAAATGGCATTTGAGAATGGCGCTAATATGGTGGAGATCGATGTTCAATTAACTAAAGACAATGTCCCCATACTGTACCACGACTTATGCCTTCCATTTTCCCCTTCTGATGATATTGATATCCAGAAATATGACGCGTTGCGTTTTGCGTTGACGGAAGATGAAATTTTGCAAATAGGAAAATACGAGAAGAAGGACGGTTCGAATATCGTAAGAAAACCAATAAGAAAATTTACTCTAGCGCAGTTGAAAGCTGTTAAGGTATACGAACCCCGTCGTACAATTTCGGAACCTAATTGCTCTTTAGACACCAAAAGCAATCGACCTTTTGTTACGTTGGAAACGGTTCTTAAGAAAACGTCTCGTGATATCATTCTAAATATTGACGTCAAATGGCCAACACGCCTAGAAAATGGTAGTTGGCTCGATGGTGTCGTTAGAGAGGAGGACATGAACGACTATGTGGATGCAATTATCGAAGTCGTTTTGAAACATGCCAAGACCCGAAAAATTATTTTTTCAGCTTTTTGTCCGGATGTTGCCTCAGCGTTACAACTGAAGCAGAACAAATATCCGGTGTTTCTTCTTTGTCATGGAGCGTTCGCCGAGGTGCAATTCATAGATTCCAGAGGTCACGATTTGCACAATGCTGTCAGTTTTGCCCACGTCATGGAACTTCAGGGTATAAACGCACACTCTAGCCATCTATTGGCATATAAAGGTGATCGCACGTTCGTTCACAAATCCGGTTTGCGATTAATGACCTGGGGCTCACAAAATCGTGAAATAGACTTTCGTGAAAAACTCAACTCATGGAATCTTGACGGCATCGTCTATGATCGTATTGACCGCTATTACGCGTCGAAAGATCTAAAAGGTAACATGGCTTACATAGAACTAAAGGAGGACAAGAACAAATTAAATGCGAATTAAAATTTGCTAAATGTTTGATATAAAATTGAATCTAAATACATCCGTTTTAAATGAAATTTGTGTGTGTGGATGGATGTGTCCATCCTTTTTAATAAATATTAATTTAATAAAGATTTGCATATAACGCCCAGAAAACGATACTGCAGCGTGGTTGGGCTTGAAGCGAAGCCAACGCAAGCGATCGAATTCGACTGCTTAGGCGAAATTCTTTTGCCGATAAACGCAAACGGCCACGAAGAGGTCAGTTATGTGTTAACGATTCTCGAATAGTTTGCTTGGGGAAAAAAATCGAATGGGAAAATTTTTTCACTAAATGGTGTTTAGTGTCATATATCGGACAATACTTATCGGATTGTGTCGTATTAACGCGCATTTCATCCAGATAGTCTTCTATTTCGTTAGAGGTTATGTTAGCGTGAAAATGCGCGAATTTTATGGAAAAAGTTCTCGCATTTTGCAGGCAAACACAGATTTATCAGCATTCTAAAATAATCATCGATCGTTTACTATATCCACAAGATATGCGAATAGTGTAAAAAAAAAAGTACCTAACTGTCCGTCTGATAATAATAAATGCGTTGAAGCGGAGGAAAAAACTCATCATCAAATCCCTGGCAGATACCATGGGTTTCGAGACCGATACTATTTTCCAATGGAGATGCCAGATATTCTACCCTTCTTATGGGTAGAATATCTACTGCATTTAGTTTAAAGCTTGAAAACGTGCTCTCGCTTTAGTATAACATTAGCAGGAGTACGTGGCACCACCATTTTTTTTTTTTTTTTTTTT
>KK502407.1:3525808-3543308 GCA_000688735.1 Glossina austeni
AGTCACAATGAACGAAGATGCTCTGAAAAGTGCATGATAAAGAGAGAGAGAGAGAGAGAGAGAGAGAGAGAGAGAGAGAGAGAGAGAGAGAGAGAGAAAAAGCCCGATCAGTAAGTGTCTTTGTCAACCACGACTTCACAACAGTTACGACGACAGTGTAATCAAAATGTAGTCTCCCGCCTTAGGAATTATATTCCGGTATGCCGACCGGTCGCAAACCGGTCTTCACAATTGCTTATGCGATAGCTCACATACACGGCAAAAAGCAAGTTTACCGTTCGTATGCGACCAGCAGAGATGATACAAACACACAAACAAAAACACACATATCTCAGATTGGACAGCCGGACTTCATTAAATCGCTCGCACGACAGATGGGTCATTAATCCCTCTGTCCTTTTTGATGCAATTCAACTTCATTTGAAACGTGTTACAAAGCTTAATAAACGACTTCGTTCCATTGGTCGTTTGGTCGTCTTTTATCGGGAAGCTTAAGGATGCGCTCGCTGTAGAAAGTTCGTGCTTTCGCCACAAAATAATCATCGACCCATTCTTGGACATCTTCTGCATACGGTGGTTACGTAGAAAGGGACCGGTCTGCGGACGGAATAATCCGTAAACGGAAGAGCAGCTCTCAGCGCAGTTCGCAGTTTCGCCCAAAATTGATATTAAGGAGTTTTCATGTGGCTTTTGCTTCGAAATACTCCGAGTTTCCTTGCAAAGCGACAAAAATGTTGATAAGCAAACGCAATCACATACTTTTATGACAACAAGTGATAGATAAAAATGCCAGAATACGAGTTTTTTTTTTTCTTTTTTGGTTTGGTTTGCTTAACAATCGGGTTTTATCATAAACTTGATATTGAAGAGCGTTTTAATGAGACCACGGGTATACCAAAATTGATGCAAAGTCACATAAACTTTGATAAGAAAATGTAGTTAAAAGTTTTTATGACTAGTGACCCGTCCCGACGCGAGATTAGGGCTGCTAATCAATACTCTCTCTCGGGTATTAAGAAATTCGATTCAAGCGTGTTTTGTTATACTTTTCACATCCTACATAAGTATAATTATTTGTTTTGTGTTTATTTTCATTCAAGACAATAACAATAATAACAACAACCATAACAACAACAACAACAATGATAAAATCACGCATCTAGGAAGTGACTCTCAAGTTTGAATCATAATCATAACAAAATCGCAGTTTATGCGAACTTGTCAAGTCAGGCAACCGTAAGAAGAATCAAATTCGTGCCTAAGTAAAGTTAAATATGCTGTAAACAAATTATTTTTATAAAAGGAGAGAGCAAGCAGGCTAGCGCTAATATGCCGACCGATTCACTTATTTCGCTATCAGTTGTAGACCAATAAAAAAAGCTGTGTGTATGCTATGTTTGTGTGTTTTTGTGTGTGTTTTTCTTTTTATATATATTTTTTTTTTCACACACCCTATGCTACTTCATCATAAGGGTATATTAAGTTTACACCGATATATGCAACATCCAGATATATTTCCATATTAATCGGAACATATCTGAACGCCTGATGTCCATCCATGTGTTTTTGTATTCGACTTAGAGGTAAGAATTTTCGTGAGATTTTAATGACACGATAACCGGATATTGAAAATCATTCATATTTTGAGTCATATTTTTTGAAAAAATCGTTACTTTTTTTAATGGAAAAGAATTGTTGAAAAACAAACAAAAAAAAAAACAATACTTTGTCGCATTATATAGTATACAAGTAGATATCGAGATATGTTATGTTTTCTATATAATTGGTCT
The DNA here is from genome assembly GCA_000688735.1 of Glossina austeni. NCBI lineage: Eukaryota > Metazoa > Arthropoda > Insecta > Diptera > Glossinidae > Glossina > Glossina austeni. Next base: position 3,527,599 of record KK502407.1, read on the forward strand.
TATAGGATATATACAAGCATTCGTTTTCCATATATGTATGATGAGTGAAATTGCGGTGCAGAAAACAGGTGCTGACGGAAACGGAACCAGTTGAGTTAAGTGAACCTTAATTTGCGGAATGCAGTTAAGAGACCGCACGATTGATTGCGATTAGGACGCATGATTGGGGATTTTTGGCACAAAATCGTTTTACATCTTAAAACTAAAGCTGAAATTAAAGTAAAAATTTTTCAGGTGTAAGGTGTAAGGTGTAGAATGTGATAACGTAAGTGATTAGTGCGTATTCCTATAATGCGGCTGACAAGCACGATGCACACATGTGCAGGGGGCAGTCGTTGGGTGGGTGGGCAAATAAGCAAATAAAACGATTTGGATGCTTTCGCGAGCATTAATGCTTTAATGCTTTAATGCTTTAAAAATTGTTTGAACATATGATCTAAATGTCGCGATATGTTTTTGTTTATTTTATGAATATATGCACGATTTGCTCCTTATCTGGCGCGCAAACATCATATCGTATGTAGTTAGTTAACAAAAATGTTTTGTTAGTTAAATCAGTGAAATGCCATATTTTTTTTTTTTTATCAATTAAACGATTAAATAGTAGGTCAAGGAAGAAGTTCACGGCATTTTTCACCAAAATTGAAAGACAGTCTTCTTAGAAATTATATCAATTTTGCTAAATCGGACATACGCCGGACATCGGACATAATTTATTTTTGCTATTTCTCTAGTACAACCTTTATGGCATCATCTTAAAATTTGTGGGGGTGTGTGTGTGTGTATATGCGGGAGGCGGAGGGGAGGAGACGACGATGACGACGAGCCCAGTAATTTTCATACTTTTTTTTCTCTAATTTACAAAGTTTCTCGAGAAAAGTCACTGGGTAATCGTCTATTCTAAATTGATGTGAAAAGTTTGGCTCGGCTGCGGCAATTTTTTGAATACGCTCTCATATAACCTCTCCTAAGAAAACTGCATTTTTATATGTTGAAAGGGTCCAATTTCCAATATTTCATGGTTCAAAGTGGTGATTATGCGAAGAAATCAATCTTACCAAATTTGGACCAAGTAGGTCTATTTTTTGGATACCACCGCATTAAAGAATTTTCAGAAAATGCGAACCCTTATATGCCAAAAAGGCCTAGTTATTAATGCTTGCTGACGAACACTTGTTCATGGTACTAATTTGATATAAAAATGAAGTGGACCACATGAGTCCGTTACTGGGAGCCCACTCCATCTAAGATTTCTCAAAAAAAGATTTATTTTTTAATAGCTTATGATGAAAATGAGTCTGTAGCAGCGATTGAACAAAAAAATTAACGGTACCGGATTTGGATTACATAGGCCTATTTTTTAGATCCCAACATACATACATACATTGATTTTAACGGAAAGCAAGCGCTTATATGGAAAGACAATCATTAGATTACCGCTTTCTATGACAGAAGCTGGACAATACTGAAATTTTCAGAAAGTAAATCCAAGTTTCCTAAATTTGGATAACGTTACGTCATGTTTTGGGCGTCCTCCAATATGCGGGCTTTTATGTAAAGTATGCCTTTGCATGACGCTAATGTGCAATTTTATGTGGATTGACAAACAGACAAGTTTAAGAAGAAGAATCAATTGCTGAATCGATCGTTATAATAAAAGATGCATTTATCTTAAGTCCTTCGGAGTGTTACGTACGTCCCTGTATCATGCACAAGTCCTGTAGGGTATAAATATGATGTACACTATGCTCGAACCGCTAATGCGCTGGCATTATGGAGAGAAAATTAAACATCAAGAGTTTCGAACGTATAGAAGACGGAGCGCAACCCAGGGACATTTAATGTGTCCTTTAACGCGATAATAGTGTCAATATATTGCATGATCTTTAAATTAAGGAAATTATTGAATGCATAGTAGACTTGAAATATATTCTCGAGACGCGGCCATGGCAAGTAAATATAAAGGTAATGCTTGGTCTTCAATAGCATCCCATGGAAGTATGTGGAAAATTAGAATATATTAAGGGGACCTATAACTAATCAATTATTTTGCATTTTGCATAGACAAAATGTTTTTTTGAAATCGTTTAATCGTTTATGTAATCAGCGTCGTTGACGTGCGATGACTTGTTGCAAAAGTTCGTTCCCCCTCTTGAAAAAGTGGGGTGGGCGTGACTTAAAATATAACCCACGGTGCGTTTGGACACCGGATATGAAATTAAAATTTTTATTTCGTAACGAATGCTCCAGTGACCTGAACAGATGGTAGTCCGACGGTACTAGGTCTGGAGAGTATGGAGGGTGCGGTAAAAGTTCCCAGTCTAACTGCTTAATTTTCTCTTGAGTAATCTTCGCTGCATGAGGACGGGCATTATCTTGTTGGAGTATCACACCTTTTCTGTTCACTAAAGCTGATCTTTTTTCTATGAGCGCGGACTGTAACCGTTGTAATTGTTGACAATACAGGCCAGCAGTAACTGTCTCCCCAGGTTTCAATAATTCGTAATGCACTATATCGGAACAATCCCACCAAATACACAATAACGCCTTCAGCTCAGGGATAGGGTTGGTTTAGGGTTCGGAAGAGGTCTGCCGTTTGCAGACAACCATTGTTTCGATCGTTTCATGTTATCATAAAGGATCCATTTTTCATCTCCAGTTACGATCCTAGACAAAAATGGATCTCTGTTTAGTCTGGTGAGCATAGAATAACAAATAGCTTGCCGAAGATCTTTATTGGCCTCAGGCAACAGGAGTGGAATCCATTTATCTTGTCCAGGTACCTTGCCAATTTCTTTTAAATGCCTTTGCACGGTGGACCAGGTAGACGCAAGGCTCCTTGATAGTTCCTGTATAGTTAACCTTTGATCGGACTCCACTAGAAATTTTAAGGCGTCGTTATAATTGAAATAAAATAATTGATTAATTATGGGTCCCCCTAATAATAAATTATTTATGTGCATTGTTTAATTATTATTTAATTATTTTAATTATGAAAAATCTCTTCAGAACATTTTCCCCAAAATTTATTATAAAACACAATGACGAACCTAATGTTTAGATAGCGGGAAGATAAGCTGGTACGATAGAGGGCGCGATGAAATGAAAAGGCAATTACCACGCATATGTTACCCCATTTTGACGCTTTTTGCTCTTGTTCTTTTTCTCTTGTTTGTACACACGCATGTATAATTTAGTGCGTGTTAACTTAAAGCAAAAAAGTCTACAAAAGTTCGCGCTTTGTAAACATTTGTGTGACGTCATACGTTTTGTAACAGAATTTTGCTCATTCAAATCGATAAGAATGAAGGAGGAAGCAGTTAAGTGATAGCCAATGTAACGACGCGACAGCTGTTGCGTTAACTTCTCACCCTTTTTTTTTTGGTATCGATTGGTTGCAAGAATGAAGTCAGGGGATGTGAGATTGAAAATACTTAGGGCTCCATTTGAAGTAGACGGCCGAACCGATTTAAATATACATCTAACTCTTTTCATGTACACGGCACATAAACATATACATATACAGGGTATGTTTAATGTGGAATCCAGAGGTGGGTATTAAGTGATTGGACTTATGTCCTTTTACAGACTTTTCCATTGCTACTCTTCGTTAGAAAGAGTTCCGCGGATTTTTGTCATTTCTATAGAGAGAGCGCAGCAACTCAGCGAGGAAAACGGGGCTGATATTACTTTGCAGCGCAACGCTAGGAAATTAGCATTAGGGAGAGCTCAGGTCAAGATCGTAGGTCGGTTTAGCAGGGCCACTGGTGCGTATCCCAATTAAAGAAATATTCTGCAAATTTTTATATAGCACGCGGATAACTGATAGGAACGATATCCAGATTTGTTATTGAAACGCGATAACGCGATAACGCGATAGCGTTTCGTATTTTAGAAATTTTACATCTCGCCTTTCTCGCCTTTGCTATGACAAATTTTGCTGTCAACAATGTTTACATTGAAGATAACAACAATTGTAAGCGTATGACCCAAATATCACATGCATTATAATTTATATATGTGTATACGTTGCGCCAAAGGAATGCTGACAATAAACAGTTGTAAACAATTTTTAAATGTAATCAAAACAAACGATTTAAAAACAAATAACAAAAATGTATGTCCCTCAAGGCGAACTTTGAATACCCATTGATCGGACTGATTGCCCGCTTTTGCTGTTAAATAAAGCAGAGCAAAGATATTCGTGGCATGAATTAGTAGACGAAGAAGAAGAAGAAGAAGAAGAAGACTGAAATTTTGATTTAATTTTTAGGAAGCATTTCTGTAACAATAGATGGAGCTGCTTGCTGTAGGAAAAACATTAATAGAAAATTTAAAGAGGATCATGATCTTCATGATCAGCTCTTAGATGTCAAAGTGATATAAGTTAACGTTTGAAAAAAAAAACAAAAAACATAGACTCGATTATGGCACTCATTGCCAATGAGCTTTACATCTCGTCAAATGTGCCCTGGAGCAGAACATTAGAACATTCCCGAGTGAAATAACTCCGATTCATAGCTGCGCTGAAGAAGAAGTCTTTGTGTGAAACAAGTAAGAACAGTGCAGGCGCACCTTCAAATACCCTACACCACAACGCCTAGTGCAGTAATATCGCTCGTAATTACATCGTTTTGATGCAAACGCGTAATTTTATCGTATAAAGATTCAGTTTTCGTATGAACGGTTGTATGAGAGGAACGATTCACACGTATTTAGAATGCCATGATATTATGGCTCAGCGACTTCTATCGCGAAATTTCGAAAATTGCAAGTTTGTTCCAAACTGTTCAACAACTTTTCAAAAGAAGGCTTTGTATGGGGAGTGATCGGAGAAGCGGGTCGATACAAATCATTTTCAAAAGCATTCGTCCTTGAGCCGAAGCGCGTCAGTGTGCCAAATTTCAGCAAAATATTTCACTGAACACAAATTTTGCATGGACTATGGTATCAGACGCATAGAGACGGTCCGAAAATCATTCTGAATCGATCGGTATAATAAAAGTTGAGTCTAATTTAGGGCCTAAAAAATGTTTACAGTTTGATCAGTTAATGTACTGGTTGAGAGCCTAACCTCAAATCTGCTTTATTTTGTTTTCATTTTGTCTGGGTGCCCAGATGTCCCATGGGCACCATTGCAGATAAAATTGCATCTTCCAGCCGATCTCATTTTAATGATCGCGCTGTGATTTCTACGGATTTGAGGGGCAATCGACAAAAAACAATTTGTTTTCTCTTGGCAACAGCGATGCCATAATTCACCTTATGATCGCCATTTATTACCTTTATTTCCACAAATACATGAAGCCCCTTGTTTACCAATTGCGGACTCAGATGTGACATTATTTGCCTTATTAACAGGCTGATGTAATGATCATCCATTCAAAATGAGCATCTATTCAAATAATCCTTTATGTGCATGCAGAGTCTTGCAATCTCCTGATCATATCGTATTTGTCTGTCCGAGTGTCACCACTTCTATTCGCCAATCGACACTCCGCAAATTGAGTATATAAGTGGTCTCGATGACCACAGCATTGTTGATGTCCGGTTGTTGATTTGCTGAATAACAGAAGAAGAAGAAGAAGAAGAAGATAATATATATATTTTCTTTTAAACGATATTTGCTACAACAAACCTCATTCAAATTAAGGAAATTTTGTACTGAATAGTGCTGAAAAATGATGTTAGGAAAGGTATATATACGAAGTAAGATTTGCAAGCGGAATAAAAGGTTGGAAAGGAATTACGCCGAAGATGACCTTCACACTCAATAGCTAATGAAAATGTTGAGAAAATGAGGATCTTGTCCACACCAATTGTCGATTAAGTCATTAGGGATCTCGTAGCTATGATTGCTTGAAATAATTTAATCCAATTCAAAGAATGAGTTGCAGTTCTTGGGTTTTTTTCCAAAATAAATTAATTTTTTTTTGTCCAAGTGATTAAAGAGATGTTCTGTACGTGATGAAGATCCTGAATGCATGACTATTGGTAAGAAATGGAAAATGTCATGTCTCCATAAACGCGATCAATTGCATCAGTTGAACAGAAATATGTGTGGCCAGAGGTGATGTAAAAAGCAATTCCCCACCGATTGGCATTATAAAGGTAGAGTCAATTTCGAGCCATTTGAGACTTTCATTATATATCCTTATACGATTATCCTTGACATAAATAACGTAAGAAATGATACAGAAGATAGAGAACATAACATGTCTCTGATTCCGATTAATCAACGTTATGTTCAGTGCCTACACAAACATATATATGTAAAGTTTCGATTAACCGGCAATAACATAAACGGACCGGACCTATCGACAAATTTCCACTTTTGAACGATGCGATAGAAATTTCTTGAATTTCTTGTGGACTCAGTTTTTATATATATATATCGACTTTTCATTTTGTTGCTATTTTACTTCTTGAAAAAGTGACGTCATAAAATTCTCAATTAAAACTGCGCGTATGAGTAGCGTTCAGCATGACAAACGTAATGATGAGTTTAATACATTTGACTGAAATGAGTGCAAAATCGCAAAATCATTAATGAACACTACTTTAGAATTTTTACGACAACAATGCAATACAAATTGCTTTCTGATCGTAGAGTAAATTGCATTCATAAGCTATATGTATACGTCCTATACGAATATTGAGTACAACAGTAAACGATAATAAGCAAACGACAGTGATGATGGTAGGGGATTAACACTCGAATCACTGGATTTTTTTTTTTTTTTTTACTCAAACACAAAGACTGCTTTTACAAAAAAAAAAAAACCGGAAATGACGGGAAAATTGCTCGATCGACACTTAATTACTTGCCCTATGCGTCTGGTAAAGAGATGTCTAGTGACTTGCAAAAATTCCATTTACGAATGAAAGCAAAGCCTTACGCCGACCTGAAGTCAATTTCAAAAGTTGCCGTCGAAGCAGCAAAAGCACTGCCACTTACAACGTTATAACTCGACTTTTACGCGCCCGATTGTCACGTGCACGTAGTGTCTCAGAACGTCGGTGAACGATGCATCCTTCGAATAGATGGCGCCATTAGAAAGCCATGTTCAGCAGACTCCTTAAAGCGGACTGTAATTTTAGACGGGTCTTACAGGAACTCTATGAAAACTCTATATTTTGCGTGAATTAAATGCTAGATAGCAGACCTAGGCGTTGCACGTTACTGACGAGAGCCTAATGATCTTTGTACCTTTGATCCGAGCTTATTATCCATTCTGGGCAGATCACCTGCATTTTTCACACGCACATCAACTAATTTATATCACATTCACTAATGCGTCCAGCAATTTTGGAAATGCTAACAAAGTGGAAGCTTTTATTCGACCCCCCTTTTATTCGAATAAGCCCCGATCGGTCGTATCATTAAGAGAGAAAGAGAAAACGTGCTTTTATCATAAATTTTTCTACCCCTATAAGAATTGACTTAAACTTTACTCAAACTGTGAAAGCGGCAAAAAACAAAAAAATTAATTGACCCCATGGGTAGTTCTGGTGTTAATTGCACCATTGTTGTGTAGGGAAAGTAAAAAAAAAAAAAAAACAAAAAAAACGGTTAATGAAGCAAGGGTGAGCTCTTTCAGTCATAAACAACTTTGATTTGATTGATGTCGCCATTCAAAGCACAGACTCGTTATTTGACGTGATCTAGTTTACTGCATATAAATAAAATGTAGTCATTGACAGCAACTATTTTTAGTATGCGCTAAATATATTTGCCAATCTATTTACATATATGCGCATATACGCATCGACAAGTTTTGCCCAGTGAAAGACTTTTAGCATAACTGTTGGCCCTACATTCCAACTATACTGTGAATACTGTGAAGTATTTTCGTTTATTTCATCATTATATTTGGACTCTGCTAGCGCTAGCGGTATATGCAGTCCGGTCACACTTCGTTTTCACACAAAAAGATCATAAAAAAAAAAAAAGGAAAAAGAACTACATTTGCCTACACTATTGGATGGGCGGGGTCGATTTTTTCTATTTTCCGAAAAGAAGCAAAAATTTGTATGTCGTATGTGTTGTACTTTATGAGTAACAAACAGAAAACATGCTAAGCAAAGGTGTTTATAGCTCTTGTTGCAAAGGCTTGCGGGAATTGTGGGTGTGTCCTTTGGAAAGTTCGGGTCATTTTCAAATTCTTTTGCACATTTATAGGCGATATCTGCGTTCTTGTAAACAGGAGAATGTTAACGGCAGGAACTATTCTAGTTTTGCTTTCGAGCCGACGGGGAAACGAACAGATGGACATAGTTACGTGCAGTGCGAATTTGAAATTGGCGGAAAATTTTGTATACCCTATGGGATTTTTGAGGCTTACTTCTGCGCGTTGTAAAGAGGTATCTGAAAACGGGAATTAAGTTTTGATACATTGTAACGTTGTGTGGGCATGGTCAATGGTTGGCAGTTTTGTAGAAGTACTACAGCATCAGGCATAGAATGTACGTTCAAATATCTGCAGATTTATCTGCTGTAAGCTGCTCATAAGTAATGAACAACAAAACTAATATCTTAATTTGTTTTGGAAAGCAGAGGTGTTTTCTGTTTACCTGGAACAGTGGGCGTGTCCTTCGAGCTTCCAACAAACTTATAGATTTTAAGTCGAAAGTTTCATTTTTGCGGCAAGGAGAATGTTTAAAATAGACATTACATAAATGGACATACGGACGGATGAATGGACTGACATAGGGACTCAGCTTAAATCGTCTGAGAATTTGGTGCTGGAAGCTTCTGAAGCTTCTCTCTGGGCGGTGCAAATGTTTTGACAAACTAAACATACCCTTCATCTTTCGGTGACGGGTATAAAAATGTTCCTTTGTATTGTGTTATAATTAAATGACATTTTGATCCAAATAAAAAGGAAGAAAAAGCTAAACTGCGGTAACTTGCCCGGAATTTTTCTGACTTTGCAGGGTACCTCTTAGGAAATACAGTTGTCCTCTTAACCACCAGTCCTAGTCCAGTTGTGTCAAAGAAACCAGTGAATTGATAAAATAATATTTACGTTACATGGCAACGTCGTGCAGAGTAGATTGCGGTGTTTTCGTTTACTTACATATTTTCTATTCTTTATTCTCTCTTGAACAAGCTATGAATATGAAAAACACAAGAGTCGAAAATCCAATTAATAACGGAAGTCGGACAGATCAGGAATGATCAGAAATGAAGTAACGTAGCGTAGCATATAGTTGTCTAAATTTGAATACTCCAAGGTTCCGCCCACTGAACGTTCACAACATTCACGATGTTAACGATGCATAAGAGACAACCAAACAGGAGTCTACCACACTTTCGTTGCACGGTGCTCGGACTAGGCAGCGTCGCATATCTGTAAGTTTATCGCAGAGCTAGTAGCTTAAAAGGCAATTCTCTTCCAACCTCTAGACCTAATTATCGATTATCTTCGTGCACGATGACCCCGAACGATTCGCAATGATAGCCATGCAGGGAATGCAGGGCGCATGGAAGCTTGTCTTCTCTTTCTTATGCCTCATCGAAGGTGTAAAAGATTTGTTAAATATTCGCAAGCATAGAAGAGAATAATAAATATGTATATAAAAGCAAATAGCGGAATTGTTGTAACCACCACGTCCCTACATACGTCCTTTTAGCCTATTTTTTTAAGCTTTAGCTTTTATTGCAATCGTTATATGGGTCCGCTGTCTTTTCGCCTTCAATTTTTGAAGAGTTCGCTTAAAGCTTTAAATCGGATTCAAGTAAGGACAACGACTCGTCTTTATCAAGAAAGACTCTAGATGCTGGAAATGTATTCCGACCCAGTGAATTCTTCGTTCCAGTAGGTGTTTTTTGTATCCAGTAGGTTTTTCAAATCTTGCATTTGCTAACTTGCTTGTCTTTCAAAATCGTTGAAAGCTTTTTGTTACTTCGGTCCACTCCAGGGCTAAAGAATATCGATTAAACATATGGAAGGGCTACAGATTAAAAACGAAACGGTATAAACAAGTTGTTGACTACTTTTGAAAGAAAAGTACCTTCGATCCGATTAACTTATGCTTCGTGTTCTCTTCTCGCCTCCATTGCGATGGACATGTGTTATATTTCGCCATTATGTTCGCATTTCAGAACGAGTGACGAGAGATAGCTTGATAAGCTTTTTGGACTGGGCCTATAAACAGCCGCACTGCTGATGCGACCTAAAATTGATGCTACAAATTGATGCGAAACGTGTATTTCTAGCAAGCGGGCGCCACCTACCGCATAGCAACGGTTCTGTTGCGTTATTTATTTGAAATGATACCGCTTGTTGAGACACTGCCTGCATCCTTGATTCAAGTGACAAAGTCGAGATTTGAGAAATGCGACGTTCAGAAGAATGGAAGACTTGAAGACCATGAAAGCTTTCAAATTCAAAGGCCAAAAGCAGCGAGAATGAAATGTAAAGAGGATCATGTTGAAAATGGGTAGACATTAAAACACGGGGGTGAGAGAAAATATATTGCTTTTAACGAGTGCGAAGTTGATGTGGTTCGGTTTCTAAGCGAACGGCCCGATCTTCAAAGCGTACTTCTTCGGGAGGATAGATTTAAATTTAAAAATAAACTACGATGACACACAAACAACATCACTGGTAATAAGAATTTTTAAATAAACGCCGTCTTCCAAACTATAATATAATCGTTTTCCCAATAGAATGTATTTCCGATACAGTTTTTTCCAGTCTTCGTAACAGTTCTGAAATTCGATTTCCGGGAGATGATCTTCGAAAATTTTTACGACTTGGCTAAGTCACCTCGAGTCGACTAAAGACGATATCTCTGGACCAGTTTTTTGAGTTTCAAGAATGGCTAGAAGTCAGAAGAAGGGCGGCCCGGATAGGGTATGAGTACAATTTCCTACCCATGATATTGGCGCATAGTTTCAGGTAAACAACGGCTAGCTGTCAAATAGTGCTCCTTATTATTAACACCTTGAGCCAACGTGACAATCGAAGAAAACTTGATCCCACTACTTGTGCGACTCAAGTGATTAACATAATGTCTGAGATCCTTAGATGACAAGATGACAAGAGGAATGTGTAAGTAAAGATCCTCCCCCTAATTCGGAATAGACGAAAGCCATTATGCGGATCTTGGGATAACCAAATGTCGTCATATTTCTTAATGAATTAGAGGTGAAGCTCGAGTCATCTTATTTGAGCTTTTGTTCATTCTAGAAGAAATGTTACCAGCAAACTCTCCCCCTGGCAATATTTGAAAAGTGTGGGCAAAAATTCATTTCCTTCGAAAACTAAGTCGAACCTCTTGCGAATGACAGAATGAAAGAACGAAAGTGTTTTGGATATTTGGAAGCTTTACGTTAAAATTGCTTATAGCAAGTATAACGTGTTCAAAATTCTGCTTCCATTTTGTCGCTTTTAGTTTCACTCTCTTAACTGCTTCTTTTTTTTTTTTTCTTGTTTTCAATTTCTATATTGAACCGTTCACTTTGCTTTCTGGCATTCCTTTGCATACGTACTAAAATGTGTTTTGCTGTTTGTTATCAATTATTTGTATGTTATTTATATACAGTGCGTTCAAAAAGTCTGTGTACACATCTATGCATTAGATGATCTTATCACATATTTTGAAATTTTGTGAAATTTATTAAAATTTATTTTCTTTGCGTACATTCTAGATGAGCTCTTCTCTCTCTTGAGGTCAAAATTTAAAAGGGAAAAAGATAAGAAAGAAGATATAATGTTAACGGTAAAAGAAAATTTGGCCGACTTTTTTATTACCCAAAATATTTTAAGTGCAACAAGTAAAAACACTATAATGGGTCACAGTCCACCATTACAATCCCTATAGTGTCCTGCAATTTTTCTATCGCGAATTTTTAAAAATAAAACGTTTTATGGGAATTTATCGAGAAAGTGGTCCGATCCAAACCATTTTCAATATCTTTCGTAAATTGCGATCTGTATGTTTAAACGCAAGGAAACGAAAAGGGCCGACGGACAGACAAGCTTATATCGGTTCAGAAAGTGATTCTAAATCGATCGATACAATGAGAGATGAATCGTTCTTAACTCCGTCTGGGGATTGCGTACATCTCAACAAAGTTAATATACCTTTACCACACCACAAGTTATAGGTAGGGTATAAAAAGTACGACAATCATTAGCAACCAAGGCCACTGGCTCACTATTTTTCTCTTTGCTTAATATCTTCCCAAGGCAAAAAAAGCTGACCAGAATTTCAAAGGCTTTCAAAACAAATCTTTTTTTCTTTCCAAAAAAGTAATAATCGTAAAAACCAAGAAAGAAAGACCTACGAGCCCCACTACATAAGTCAAGGAAAATGACCCCATATTTAGAGCAAAGAAAGTGAGGCGTTTTATCTGATAAGTTTTTTATTAAAGATTTCGTCTAATTTGAAGGCTATGAGACAACTCGCTTACAGCAGCTGGTTGTGTCCTCTTTGGTCTCAGAAATAGCTTCGATTATCATTTTTTATTAAATAACTTTCGTGGCTTTCTGTTTACAATTTCGAATATTGACGATCGTGATTGAGAAAATCGGCTCAATGCAATCCTCAAATTGAGCGACTGAGTTGTTCATTATTAGGCCAGTGAGTCCTCTTATTTGCCCCAATTGCATATTTGCCTCCGCTAAGATCTTTTTCATCATATCTGCCCTCCGGATGAGTTAGGGAGCCGCCCGTGCTTTGTAGATAGTATAGCGGTCCACAAGAATATTAGGTAGAGGAGCAAATCAAGTTTTATCTAAACAAGTATCCCTGGAGGAATGTTACCTCAAATTGCCATAAACTATGAATCTATCCAATGGATCGGGGGATCTTTTACTAAAATGTAAACACCTTTTTGCTATACTTCAAGTGTGATTGTGTGTGCATTCGAGCGATAACGATTTGTTATTTTTCTGGTAAAACCACTAGCATTACCATTACCATGTGATCTGAGACTTGAGATACTGAGACTGATACCAAATGACTTCAAATAGAAATGGTTGCCGGCAAGGTTCAAGCCATGCCTGGCTCAATGGAATAAAATTTTCCCATTTTGGCTGAGTTACTTATTTGTGTATGTATTTGTTCTGGCATTACTATGATGTTTAGTTTAGAGTGTTGTGTGGTATAAAAAATTCTTGTCCTCAAACTTTTAGGTACAAACAAGAGTCAAATTGAAATTTTTATTTTTTTTTTTTAGTTTTTTTTATTTATTTATTTATTCTACTTATACAGGAACTCGACTAAAACAAATGACAGTCGAATTCAAATGACTCTTAAAGTAAATCTTAAATCAATTTTTTATTAAAATTTAGTATAAGTATAAAAAAAACAAATGAAAAGGAAAAAAAGAAAAAAAAGCATGTACACAATTAGCACAGAGCCACACCCACAACCGGTACAGGATCAAATTGCAAATGAACCCCTAAGCGATCGCAAAACATGCGTAAGCTTAGCAACCGATAATAATAATTAACAACAATTCATTTTCGAGTCATAATGACTTTTTAGAGTTAAAAGCTAGTTTAAGTGCGATCTTAAAAGACATTCAGTTGTGTGTGTTTCGAAGATTCTTTAAACAATTTGCATACTTTTACTTTAGACAGAAGGAGCGATTCCAAATCTTTAGCATACAGTCCAATACAGTACAGTATCTGTATAAATGTGTAAAAGATCGTCTCTACAGACATTGTCGGTATCGTTGAACTCATTCTCAGCGTATCCGGGATATAGTTGACGTTAATAGAGAAATGAATGAAATTTTTATATACAACAGTATGTGTAGGCAGATTTTTTAAGGGGCCTGTATAATATTGCATGTGTGTATATACGAAAATAAATGCATGTAAATGTAAATGTATGCGTTTCCATGGTCTGTTGCTCTTTGCTCTTAATTCGAAAACAGAAATAATTTCTAGTAAAGAAAAAATCAAAACATGATTTCTTTTAACAAAATAGATTTTAATTTTTTATTTTTTATTTTTTTTTTATTATAAACGCCTTATAAGAAAGATTAAGTGTGGTTATGTAAAACGCGTACTTACATTTTGCATTTATTTGTGTGTGTAGCCGCGCTTATGAGCGTGTTATAAAACTGATTCCGATTTTGATTGACATGTGCGGCAATTTGGCGCCATTTCTTATACATGCAAGCAAGTATAGGAAAATCCAACCGTAAGAGAAGCTTCTTCGTCTTCTTCCTTTTCTTATTAATATTATTATTATTATTATTATTATTATTATTATTATCATTATTATTATTATCATTATTATCCTATGAATACAAATGTGGCACTGTATGAGTACGTATTTTAATAAGTAGGGAGTAGTGTTAGTTGAAATTGATTTTGTTCGATGGGAATAAAAAAAAAAAAAAAAAAAAAAAAAAAAAAAAAAAAATATAATATTAGCGCTTAAAGATAGACATTCCTTCTATTAGAAGACGCATTGGTTTTCTTTTTTTGTTAATTTCAGTAAGTAATTGCAGTTTAAGCAAGCAAAGCGTGACGTTGCTTAACAAAGAAGTTCAAAAACTTGGGAGTTTAGTTTGTCTGTTTACTATATGCCCACACATATATATAAACGCCCTGATCTGCCGTTGTGATCCTGTCATCGTCCAGTTATTACATATAGATAAGAGTGTCTCACAATTATTTTCTTTTATACGTTATTTTTAAATTTTATTTAAAAATAGCTTTTGCTCATACATTGTTTACAATTTAATGCATTATGCATGTGTGTGCATGTCTACGCTAGTATATTACTCGTACTCGTACTCGTACTCGTACTCATATTCATATTCATATTCGTATTCGTATTCGTATTTATTCAAAAGCGTGCCCGTATGGAGGAAAATAATCTAAAAATAAATTTTCATCACCCTTATGTTTGTTTTTATGAAAATTATTTTTTTAAGCGAAGGAAAAAAAAAAAGCAGAAACGATTGAAAGACACAAAAACAACCAACAAACAAGTAGGAATGAATATATAAAGCAAAAGTAAAACGACTTGTAAACACCCTTTTTCGTTGCTCTCTCATTTTGTTCATTGTTGTTCATTGAAGCGAAAGGCAAAATTTCATATATATATTAAACATACACAACTACACAAACAGTAGTAACAATAAGATCACAACTAATACCAATACCAATAAAAAGCCAAAGCTTATCGGGTATCTGTTCTATTGGTTTGGGCAAAGAAGACTTTTTGCTTACTTTCGCCTCCCCCTCCCCCCTCCCCCTCACCCAGAACAAACCATTTTATTAGATTTAATATAATAATTAAACACTTTGCCTTACTTATTACACTTATTACCGGCAATCACTGCTCTCTGCAGCTTTAAATGAAAAGTTTCCCCTTGCACTTCAATATTGTTTCGTTATGTCTTTCGTAGGATCAAATTTCATTAGTTGCTGTAAATGTAAATGTATCCATGTCCATCTACATATGTATTACACTTCTTTCCTTTCGGCCGATTACTTTTGCAATATTGAAAACAACTACCGCATAATTTGCTTATTACTGTAGTTGCCTAGCAACTACTTCTTTAGAAGCCAAATAAAAAAAAATAAAAAATAAAAAATAAATACAAAAAACATAATAATAATTCAAGATAACATATATATATATATAAATATATATATAGTAAGAAATCACATTTTTGGACAAAGACAAAGAGAGCGTTAGTATTTACTAAAATTTGTGCATATTTAACAAAT
>KK502407.1:3548308-3567531 GCA_000688735.1 Glossina austeni
TAAATCGATTCATGCGATTTTGAAAGACTGTCAAGACATCAGACAAGTCTCACTGCCAAGGCTCTTCTCGCGTTGCACTGATTTCGCGAGGCTTTCGTAACTGCTGCGCTAGCCTGATATGACGCTGTCTGACTTCTGACTGTTCGTCAAACTAAAAAAACGTCTCCAAAGACATCGTTCACTCTTAATCGAAGAAGTAAATGCGAAGCCTAAGAAGACTTTCAAAGCGGTCCCGGAAATCTGCTTTGAGAATTATATCGAAAACTGGCCAGAAATATTGTCACTTGAACGGGGGTCACCTTAAGGGCAATAAAATAAATTTGGAAGAGTAATGACACGTTTACGTTTTCCCTTTCAAAATTATTTGGACCAAACCAACAAAGGACTAGAACCAAAAAGCACGATGAGCATTAGCCATCGAGTTCTTCTTCTCTTAAAAGGTAGACTAGATGGCGACTCTAATTAGCCTAGCGGCTCTAATGAAGTTATACGTTTTGTTGTTGGTAAGTTCTCCCGCTACTTTCAAGCCATGCCATAGGGCTAAACGCTTCGAAAGCGAATCTTCGAATGTTGGAAAGCTTCCCAATCTCGTAAGATTTCGTTTTGCAATGGTATGAACAGACCGGATTCTTGCAAATGTTTTGATCTTGATTTTCTTGACGTTGAACGGATATACAGGAAAGAAGGGAACTGTAGGTGACGCCACTCGTCACTATACGTCGATTCTTTTCGTCAAATTTTTTCTTTGATTGTTTTCTAATATACTCTTGACAGTCGAAGTTTTTCACTGTGCTTATCCTAATTAAAAGTGCCGAGGGTGCAGATTTGGCTGCGAGGACTGCTTGCTCGTTTCTCCAGAGACCAATGTAATTCAGTACAAAAATGTTAAATTTGTCTCCGTAAGTGGTACTGATATTTCTTACCTTGCTAATGGTGTTCCAGCTGAAATTCAAATCGTTACGGATAGCCTCTATATCCGAGAAACGGCCTGCGAAGATAACCTTAGCATGTTTAGCTTTACGAGCAAGATTTGTGACTTGAGGTCTTGAACTCTGACGCGTCTTCGTACAGAGTATGGTTGACTTGGACTTGTCCTGTGGCCAACCTGTGATGCCAACCTCTATTTTGCAAACAGTGAGTCTTACTCGGTTCTCCGAAGACGAGATTTGCCGTACATTCTTTTTCGTATGTTCAGAGTGAAATATCGCAAGAGTTGACGTTTAAAGTCTACGATAGTTTGGGACGATTCTTTTCTTTCTTCTTCTTCTTCTCTTTGGATTCTTTTCTTAAGTTGGACTTGTCCTGTGGCCAACCTGTGATGCCAACCTTTATTTTCCAAACACTGAGTCTTACACGGTTCTCCGAAGACGAGATTTGGCGTACATTCTTTTTCGTATGTTCAGAGTGAAATATCGCAAGAGATGACGTTTAAAGTCTACGATAGTTTGGGACAATTCTTTTCTTTCTTCTTCTTCTTCTTCTCTTTGGATTCTTTTCTTAACTTGGACTTGTCCTGTNTGACGTTTAAAGTCTACGATAGTTTGGGACAATTCTTTTCTTTCTTCTTCTTCTTCTTCTCTTTGGATTCTTTTCTTAACTTGGACTTGTCCTGTGGCCAACCTGTGATGCCAACCTTTATTTTCCAAACAGCGAGTCTTACTCGGTTCTCCGAAGACGAGATTTGGCGTACATTTTTTTTCGTATGTTCAGAGTGAAATATCGCAAGAGTTGACGTTTAAAGTCTACGATAGTTTGGGACAATTCTTTTCTTTCTTCTTCTTCTTCTTCTCTTTGGATTCTTTTCTTGTGTACTCTAGTCTCTAAAGGAACGAAGACCTGTTTCACACAATAATGTTGTTGGATGGATGTCGTTCGGAAAACACTTGTGCTAGCTCCGATCACTTGGTGATAATTCGGTTTCTTCGGAATTTACATTAGATTTGTCGTTCGCGCCCTATGTGATCAAACGATAGTCGATTTTGCTGATGACTCAAAACTTCTACCAACAACTTGGCGAATGAAATTCATTGACAATTTTGATGGGGTCATGGAGTTCTTCAACTGAAAGTAGTGTGGCTTTCAAAAGTGAGTTTGTGAGTCCCAAAAAGTTAGGTGGTTGAACGTTTTGATCGGTTAGGCCCTTTAAGTGCCCGCTTTACGTAGACACAAATGTGCAACTTTTGTGATTTCTATTTTTATTGAATTCTATTTTTTAGAATTCAAACCAAAGGGTCGCGTTACTCATTGTGTAATGGCGGCATTAATAAAATAAATAAATAGGATATGGCGTGAGGTGAGTGGAGAAGTTCCCTCAATACTTGTGCATAACTTTGACGATATTCGATCGTGGCAAGATGTCAGTCTGTGATCTGATTTCAAAAAAAGAAAATATCTGGAAAACCGACAAAGACAACAAATAAATGTCTTCACACGATTAGTTCAAATATCAAAGATCTGAAAATTGATTTCTGCCAAACGATGATAATAAAAATAATAATAACGGAATAGAGCTGATCATAGGCATCTGTCGTCGGTTAGTGAAGTTAGAAGAAGAAAATTTACACTTTGTCCCTTTGGATTGTCCAAAGACAATCTGTCAACATATGTATATATATATATATATATATATATATGTATGTATGTATCGCATATAATCGCATATAATCGCTGTATATATTTTTGTTTTTCTTATGGTAAAATTCCGTTTGTGTCACAACGGACAACTTTGTATTATAAATAAATGTGTTTGCATACATGTAGGTATAAATATTTATATACGTGTACACAAACGAATGTTGTTTATGAAGCGGGTGAAGTGCGATAACACCATGTAACCCAAACACCAAATTAAACAACCTCAACATTATTATCAGTGTTAAAAGAGCTAAAAATAATTGTTTTTAATCGCTTGATATTTTCATTTTTCCTCATGCTGTCATATACTTTGGAAAATCAATTTTTTTCCTTTTTTTTTGTTTTTTTGTTTTTTTGTTTTTTTGTTTTTTTTTGGAAAGTCAATAACACTTAACATTTAATCATCGAAGAAAACTTCACGTTGTTCGTTATCGTGGGATACCTATCCTATCATCTAAATGTTTCTTCTTCTTCTTCTTCTTCTTCTTCTTTTTTTGTATAGCATCTGAGCTACATTACAACATGCATACAGTGTGAAGTCTTTGTTCAGAAATTTTTTTTCCTACGGCCCCACCCGGGGAAGGTAAAGGCACGGATCCAATTAATTTGTGTTGCGGATGAAGAACATGCGAATGCGCGTTCAAGTTAATTGGAAATAAATTCGAATTTAAATTTTACCGTTAATTGTGGATATGCTAGTAAATCTATTGAAAGCATTTTTGAACTGCGATCCTAGAATCAGTTCAGAATATCGGGAAATTGCACAAGCTTAGTATAAACAATTAAGAATATTAGAGTCGAGCAAGACCGACAATAGTTCGCCTAGAACAGTTATTCACTCGTTTTGAAGGCATTCTTTCCATTTGAGCCCGTATATCGGACGACGCTCATAACGTCCAAATCCACATTACTTTCTAAAAAATTTTATTATTTTTCAATTTCCGTCATAAAATACTAAAAATTAGACACCCTCTCTCTACACCCTCTACATCCTTTTGTATATGGAGTATAAGAGTCTAAAAAATAGATCTGCGTGATCCAAATTTCCTACCATTAATTATTTTGCTCAATCACTACCTTGGACCAATTTTCATTAAAATATATTACGAATTAAATCTTTTTCTAAATGGCTTACCATGCATGAGACATCTTATACGGGATGGCCTCCAAACAATCGACTCGTGTTGCTCAAATTTGTTTCAATTCATTTTTACGTCATGGGCAAATTTTTATCATAAAACATGAACAATTGGTCCGCTTCGGGATATAAAGCTTTACATTTTCTGAGAATCCTTATATGCGATAGTATCCAAAAAATATACCTACATGGTCCAAATTCGGTATAAGGTTGATTTCTTTCATTCATTTTACTGTTATAAACCAATTTTCACCATAACATATTAAAAACTAGACATTTCTGCAATATAAAGATTCACTGTTCGTCGGAAGGATTATATGTGGAAGTGACTCTGAAAATATCCCAAGGCCGAACTACATTTTTCATATCAATTTAAAATATTGAAGTTCAGTGCGAGTTTAGTTGAAACTTAGCTCCACGGTCTTAATTTTGAAATAGGGCGTTATATGGAGAGTGGTCGAAAAAGTGGATCCAAGCGAACGATTCTCATTAGCGTTTATGCTTAGGTCAAAGGACGTCAGTATCCCGAATTCCATTAAAATATCCCAAAAATTGCGACCTGTAGCTTGAACACAAATTTATATGGACAGGCAGACAGACGGACGGACAAGATTAGATCGATTCAGAAAATGATTTTCAATCATTTCGAATCAATATAAGAGCTTGAACACAAGTTTATATGGACAGGCAGACAGACGGACAAGATTAGATCAATTCAGAAAATGATTTTCAATCATTTCGAATCAATATAAGAGCGAGTGGGTCTATCGTAAGCTCTACTGGGCTTTTACCTATGGCCGCATGGACCTTACCTTACCTTAGTTACCTTGCAAGTTACGTTGTTGTTATTATTATTATTATTATTATTTTATATGAATTAATACAGAATTTTATTGAATTTCTCAGAAACGAAATATTAAAGAAATTCGAATTCATTTATAATAGAAGAGAGGAGCAGTGCTTCGTAGCATATAAAAATGTCCGATTTATTTGAACCCGATTGTCTAGGTGTACGTACTTATCATTTTAGAAAATTATTCTAATCAATTATGATTTTTTTTTTTTTTCTTTAAATCGTTTATTTGTTTGTTTGTTTGTTTATTTGAAGTTTATCAGAACTTTTCAAAATGATTGTCATAAGTCATGCGAGTACATACAAATATGTACAAATATGCTTTCGATGATAACAGCAGCATGCTGATCATTGCTTTTCTAAGTTCTGACAATGAAAAGACAAAATTAGAAGCATCTTGTGTTCAACTAATTTCGTTTATATATAGATTTTATTCTATATTTGAAAGTCAGCAACAACAAAAAGTATGCATAACTTGACATTGATCGTCGAGTAAAGTGAAAGTGTTGTTTTTACCCAAACGAATTCTATTCACTTTTGCATTCCGTTTGTAATATCCAGCGAACTACTTAACCGCCGAAAGCTGAACGCGTAAGATCGGTGCGAGATTTCAACTTAATTTAATTATCCCCGCCCCTCCCCCGTCTTTTCATCTAATATTAGAATCGAATATATATATATATATATATATTATTATAATAAAAACGAAGCATTTACTCGCACACGCACACATAGACATACATAGAAAAGAAAAGTGCGAAAAGCGAAAAGAAGTGAAAAACGAACGCGGCTATCAGAGGTAGAAAATTGCAATAATTTCGTTGATGATCGCATTAATTAACATAATTCCCGATATTTGAATGGATTACTTTGGATGCTAGAGATTTGAATTCTTTTCTCTTCTATTCAGAACACCTGTTGTTCGTTGTGCATTTAGTGGACTGACTTTGCTGATTATTTTTTCCTTAACACTTTTGATATGAAGTCGCTATGAAAGAAGTTTCGGTACAAATTTTCTGATATTGAAAAACTTGTAAAACTAAAGATGAGATTGAATAGATCTCGCAATTCGTATCCGGATTATTTTTATAATCGAATTTTAATTTAATAATCATTTCTGCGTATTACAAACGTTACGGTTAAATTAATATACACTCGAAACGCTATCGGCCAGAAAATTATTGTGAAACTACTTTTATCAGCAGATGCTACTTTTAAAGTTCGCTTACACAATGTGACTAACTAAAAAGAAGCCACACTATATACACATGAGCCATGACAACTTAAGTGATATTTTTATGTAAATTTCTGCTTTTCAATAAAAGAAAAAAAAAAAATTATATTTACAGGAAATTATATTTTTTCTGTTTTAATTACTTGGTTTTTTTTTTTTTTTTTTTTTTTTTTTTTTTTTTTTTCCGTTCCCTCAGTCCTGCGCGGGAAATTCGCTTTAATTTTCTGATTAGACGAAATGTGGATCGTCGTAGAGATGACACTGAATTTATTTCCAGAAAGTAATTTTCCTTTACATTTTTAATCCCTTAATGAAGCGAACGAAGTATTGATTTAAGAAAAAAGAAGAGAAACAATTCTATGAACGGTTTGAATGGTTGCAACCGCTTTCACTATTTTCTTATTTATTTTCTCATCTCGTAGACGGCATAGAGACAAAAATCTCAAATGGATTACCATAAACATATTGCGAGCACGTTCCATATTTTGATCTTCCTCGCGTTTTGCTAAAATTGATAGGCAATCTCTTGTATGTATGTATATGCTGTATATGCAAAATGCGCTACATATATATGCAAGGACCGTTGACGTGAAACTAGACCAGCGTGTATAGTCCACAAGGCAAATCTATCTTCAGTTTTCTTTGACTGGCATGGAACGATCGATAAAACTGTTACGAAAACCGAACGAAAAAAGATAATAAAAACATAAACAAAAAAACAAAAATAAATAAAAAACGAGATCATATTTTAAATTATGAAAAACACAATAAAGAAATGCATTCGTATTATTTACGACATGTATGTATGTGTATGTGAGTCGGGCAATGTACAAAATATTAGATCTAAACATATTCCCCGATTTTGTTTTTTGTATATGGCTTAAAAGCTATCACAAAAGCCTAATTTGATCGTCGGCAAAATCACTCCTCATATACATGAGATAGAAATAGCAATTCTAGCGATGATGCTATAGCGTTATACTATAACTATAACGATCATAAGAACATTCCCTTTTCTCTATAATGCTTTCTTATTGGTATCCTTTCAGCAAAGGCACAAACCTCAAGAACATTGGCATACATTCACGCTCCGGTTAAATGCCCACCACGCCTTGCCCAATGAAAATGCTTTACAATATTTTTGATAATTTCATTGACAAGGACTCTCTCTCTCTCTCTATCTCGCTCTCTCTGTGAATATCGGCACGAATTCGAATAATGAATAATGCTGCTGCTGGTGGCTGGCTGAAGACAAAATACCGAAATTACCGAAATCAAATAATTAATCATTTATATAAACTTAGCTGTAAAAAAATGCGCTTACATTGTCTTTTAATGAAATATATGTTTGCGTTACCTTTGTGTAGAATATGCTTACATATGCGTCTGCATGCTAAAATGCTGAATTGCATGCGCGTGCATTAATCCGCGTTAGTTAGTTAACCCGTTATGGGATCAAATTTTAACCCGTTACGGGTTATACGCATTTGTATATGTTAGTATATGTACTGCATGTACTATATGTATTGCATGTACTGTACTGTGTGCACTGTATATATGCATCTATATATATATATATATATATATATGTATATATACGTATATATTTATATATATATATATATATATATATATATATCTATATATATATGTATATATATGTATATATTTATATATATATATATATATATATATATACTAATGTGATTAAAAAATAAAGTGAATTTGTTTATAACATCAAACAAGTCTTTATTTACTCGTTCACATCATATATATATATATATTCCAAGCAATACCAACCGTTTGACCCGACTGAAGGAACTCATAGTGCTCAACACCACGATAATCGACGAAAACTGTTAGCAACATCTTGATGTTTGAACGCGACTTTGGTGCGTTTTTTTTTTTCGGTTTTGCGTCGCCTATTACACGATGTTCGCTCGACTGGTCGTTTATTTCAGGTCATACCCATAGATCGAAGTCCCGTCTTCGGTAATGACGCTTTTCATGACGTCCAGATAGTCTCAAGTTCAAGTGCTTCACACCAACATAGTAAAGATCGGACAAATCATTTTTGTATGTGGGTGCAAAAACACGTGTAACTCTACAACAGTTGCGTGTATCGACATGGAACTCTACCAAGATAACCGATAACGACAATTGTACAAACACACAAAATATAGAATAATTTCATGAATGCTTGGATGCTATCTATACCCAAGAAATTGAAATTTTCCTTTGCTCACAGTATTATATGTGTTTGTATGGATGTATACTTTATATACTACTGTTATATGTATGTACTGCATGTACTGCATATTTTATAGGGTGTCCCAAAATTAAGCAAGATTTGATTTTGCCGCCCCTTGTGTGGTAAAGAGTTGGCAACTACCCTCTTCTCCCCCCCCCCCCCCCGCCCCTCCTCATAACCTGCAAAAAAAAAAGGAAGAAATCGACAGCTGACTACTTAGGTTTAGTAAAAAAGCATTAGACGCGAGAGGAACGCGCTTTCATTGCCGAACGACATTTCGAAAATAATGACAGTTTAGCGATTTCGTGCCAAGTATGGCCGGAATATTGATTTAACTTCAAAGTAAAAGCGTCTTAAGCGACGCAGCTCATTTTCACCTTGGTGGCGGTCTCGTTAGTCGTCAAAATTGCCACAGTCGGAGTTGAAAGAGTGTCGAAAAAGAGTGTCGACTGAATGTCGAAAAAGAAATGCGATCGTAATGTGTCACCACCCGATGCGAATTTTGGCTTGGAGGCAGCAAATAATGGATAAAAGAGGGCGTATATGCCGGCATAGCCATGGTGGAAGCCATTTACTCGATATTCTATTCCACACATAACCCGATCCTATGCATATAATGATTTATTAAAAAAAAAAAAACGACTCCGTTTTCTATTTGAGGGCGTATGTGGCATGCGTATGGGCCGCACATATGGCATAGCCTTTCTTATATTATATAAATATATAATTAGGTGCACTCCATAACGCATAACATGCGTAAAATGTATGATGTAACTGCGAGAAATAATAACAAAATTGAAAAAAAAATTCCGATTTGTTCGCCTAAGAATTTTAAGACCATGCACACGTATTGTTGTGCTCACGATGTTACTTTTTACTACTGTTGTCGATGCTACTTTGTTTTGATTGATTTCGCTTGCATTTGCTTTTTTAGAATAAGATGTCAAGTTGACGCCAAACAGCCTACTGCACTGCCTATAATCATCATATGTTTTCGCTCTGTTTACCCAAGTAATGAAAACAAATCATCGTCTATCGATCTCAGCTAAATTACACACACACACACGCACACATATATATATATAAATATATATAAATATATATAAACATATACAAACATACACACACACACTCGAAATGCAAAAGCAAAAGCAAACACAAACACACATGCACACACACACACATAAACATACACATACCCATTACATATTACAACTAATTGCTACGGGGCTGATAAATTATTATAATTGTGATTGTAATTGATTGCATTCATCAAACATCGCAAGCATCACTCGAAAGAGTAATCATCTCTTCTTAACTAAACTAATAACGATTACAAAATGAAATAGTTAGGATGTGCGACAGTGTTTGTATGCATATACGCAAACCGTTCAAAAAAAAAAAAAACTGAAATCGAAATGATCATCAGCATTATCATCATCATTATCATCATCATCATAATCATCATCATCATGCAATATAAACGTAAATCTGTTTTATTGTTTAATTAACCGACAGTCTGTCCCATCGTCCCATCGTCCCATCGTATCGTATCGAGTTCTCTTCTTCATCAATCTAACAAATGATATATTGATATATTGCGAACGAATTAGCTAATACAATACAATACAATACGATACGATACGTTGTTGCTAATTAATTCGCAAAAATTATTTTTATTAATATTATTATTATTTTTATTATTATTTTTATTATTATTATTAATTTTGCTATTATCAAGCAAACACAAGCATAATCATCGCCATCGCCATCGCCGTAATTATCATTATCATTATCATTATCGTTTTCATCATCATCAGCATCGGCATCAATTATACTCAAAGCACATCACATCACATAACATCACATCGACGTTCTGACAGTTTAGCTAAAGCTGGACCCGAGTTTGCCACTGATTTGCTTACTCGTTCTACTGATGAGCTTCTTTTACCATTTGGCTGTGAACAGGCGCGCTTCTTTGCACGCATAGAACAAATAATAAAATAAAATAATAATAAAAATAAACGTTAAAAATAATAATCGTTTCTTTATAATTTGTTGTTCTTTTGTTTTTTTTTTGTTGTTGTTTTTTTTTTTATTTTTAATTACTTAAGTCTTTGAGAGATCTGTGATTAGTCTAAAAATAACTAAACACATACATATACATATATATATATATATATATATATATATACACATATACGCACACGCATACGTATGTATATATATATATATATATACATACATATATATGTATACACATAAATATATGTAAATATATGTATCTTTATAAGTACATATACACACATACACACACACACACACACACACACACACTAATATAGTATATATATATATATGTATATATTAACACATATAGAAAGAGATGCATACATATGCATACATACAAGCGTAGAAATATGAAGTGAGTGCGTGAGTGTTTGCGGAAATTAATGGAAAAATTCCGATGTCAAATCAATTGACTAAAAATAGAATTCAATTTGAATTGATTGCTGGCACAAATACATTGTGTTGTTGCGTGCGCCTATTGTGAGCTTGTGTTTACATTGCAATTGCAAGTCTTTGAAAAGCTAATTGAACATGAAATAAAAACAAAAATCAACACAAAAAACAAAAAAAAAAATAAGTTTTTATATATAAAATTATAAGAAACAAAAAAAAAAAAAAAAAAAAAAAAAAAAAAAAAAAAAAAAAAAATAAACTTAAATTATACTCAAAAAAGAAAAATAGAAACAACTATCAGCTGCCGGATTAGTTTATGATTATTGCTTAAGTCATCCGTTTCAACCTACACGAGGTCTCATATAACCAACCAGCAATTTTTGTTTGTCTCTTCGTGCTATTTGCGAGTATCGTTATATCGTTAATCTAAACTGACACCGATACCGATACCGATAATAAATACCGACCGCATCACATTCCTTGCTGTTGGCTAAGTTTAGTCAAGCGCCATCTAAAAATAGACGCCCGGCCATAAATGTGAGTTAATCACCGGCCAACCACCACCAATCAATTAAATCGCAACAAACCAGCCAGCCAGCCAGCCAGCCAGCACTAGCACCAGCACCAGCACCAGCAGCAGCAGCAACAGCAGCAGTAGCAGCTATTGATGTTACCTGTGAAATTTTTTTGCATTAGACGAGACAGACGACGGCTACAAAGAATTCCACTAAAAAATTATAAATAATGTTTGTTGTTGTTAATTTCGTTGTTGCTGTTGTTTTTGTTATTGTTGTTATTAATATTAATAGAGTTGTATTTACGTGTAGATAGTTATTAACACTACTAGCGTTACCGTCATCACCATTATCATCAGCACCAGCACCAGCACCAGCACCGCCATTGTCGACGCCACCACAACCACCACCCCCACCACCGCTACCACCAACGACTCGCTTGCTCGCTCCAATCGAATCGATTTGCATATCCAGCTATTTATAGTCGGGAATTCCACTGACTGCTGTGGATGTAGTGATAAAACTGTTGTAATATTAAGAAAAAACACTAAAAAAAAAATATTAAAACCGCAACAACAACAACAACAACAACTAACAAAACAACTATACAACCGTTTTATGTGACTATTAAAATTGTTCAAAAGAGAAAGAGAAAGAGTGAGATAGAGAGAGCAATATATATATATAATATATAGAGAAAGAGAGAGAGAGAGAAAGAGAGAGAGAGAAAGAGAGAAAAGGGAAGCGAGAGAGAGCGAGGCTGAGAGAGGAAGATTGAAGTGACAAACAATCTTAATAACAAACAGCAAATAACCAGAAAACAAGTCGAATGTTAACCAACATCGAAGACAAACATAAACAAAAACAAAAACACCATCAACGGCCGCTACAGGCCTCAGCTTGTCCCGTCGTCTATCACTCACCAAGCTCTATAAAAGTTTTCATCGTTTGTTGCAAACGCTTAATGAGTCCAGAGCAATGCAGAGCTCGTTTCGGAACAGTGGACTACACGCAACACTTAACAACAAAATCTGAAGACAAACAACAGACAAATTCATATTAAAAACCCTAGAGGAGCTGTGGTCTCAAATGCCCCGTTTCATCTCGTTTACTGTAATGCTACATAATCGGCTAATTTGTGCGTGATCTCTAACTGATTAACTCATTAAATCATAATTTCATTTATGTTTTGCTTTTTTTTCTTATTTTACTTTTTGTTTTGGTTTTTTTTTTTTTTGTATTTTTCTTTGTGCGAAAGCAATAAAAGCTGATGTGTGATATAAAAATACTTCTTGATTAATAATAAAGATTAAAACAACAGAAGATTAAAATAAAAAAAAAAAATAATTAAATAAAAAAAATAATTAAATAAATAAATAAAACCAATCCCACTACAAACCTTTACCATATATACCTGTACAGCGCTTTGGTAAACAGTTAAACTGTTCTATAAAGTTTAAAAGCAACTCAAACGCAATAATAAGAAACAAAAATCAATCGCAATTTATTAGAAAAAAAAAAAAAAAAAAAAAAAAAAAACAAACGGAAAGACAATCTTATAAAACGTTCCTTATCATCATCCGAAACGAATTCGTAATAACGTAAATCTTACCTTTTGTGTAAAATGTATGGTCGCCTCCTTAGTGCATAATAGACATCTTTCGTGGAATATGAATGAATGAAAACAGAATATTGAAAATTGAAAATTGAAAATCGAAAATCGAAAATATCCGCCAGACAGACATAGTATCGCTTTTTAACTCCACACTTGTCGTATTTTGTGCTTGACGATCTCAGTTGTAATTCAATAGAGCGGCGAAGGCAAAAATTCTATCATTAAATATCCGCATCCGTATAATGAACAGCAGTGCTAATCATCATCCATTTGGCAGTAATAAAAATCACTTCGAAAATCAGGAAAGTAAGTAAACGCTTAATACCCTAAATATCATATCATATCATATCATATATATATATATATATATATATATATATAAAAGTACATGAAAATGTATTAATTTATAAAAAAAAAAAAAAAAAAAAAAAAAAAACAAAAATAAATAATAAAAATAAATAAGTAAAAGAAACGTTCACCCGCACTCTTGGACTTAGATCTAAAAGTGTTTTGTTGCCTTAAACAAAACTATTCACAACAATTTTTTCTATTTACATTTTTTTCTTTTTTTGTTTTGTGATACATACACACAAGCTAACCTTATGTTTCAGTTATAACAGATGGTAAACTCTGCGATTCGTAGCTCTTTGTTGCACTGAGTCACTAAAATTTATGATTTCATCCTGCAATCACGTCAAAGTCAGCCGAGGGTAGTCAAGCCAATGCATTTACTCACACAGCAGAAGGTTTTTCCTTTTTTTTTTTGCTTGTCTTCTCATAATGAATAGATGTTTAGGGGTGAAAATGTAAAGTAGCAGTAGTAGCACCAGCAGTAGTAGTGGTAGTAGCAGCAGCAGCACCAGCACCAGCAGGAGTAGTAGTAGTAGAGGACGTTGTCTTTGTAAACGCATTTACGCCAAGGGAGGCGAAACAATGCAAAATATTTAATTTACTTGTATTTGTATGGCTGTGTGTTTTCTTTAAACATTTCTTCCTCAATACCGACTATATATATGTATATATATATATATATATATATATAATTATCCCGCAATTAGTCGGGATTCTATCGATTTACCTGAAAATCTCAAGTAAATCTTTTATCGATAATCATAAAGCGGTCGCATTCTTCCCGATAGCTATAGGGCAGGTAAGAAAGTAATTTCGGGTTTGTTTTTTTCTTTTTCTTCTTATTGTAAAACAAAATACATCAAGCAATCATCAAGAATGGCTAACAGATAGTTTCGTAATTGTGGCCGTAACGGCCGTACAGCTGCATGTTAGCGATTCTGTACGATGTTCAGAATACACAGCTGGTGACGTTTTCTGAGCCAAAAGTACGTGTGTGTGTGTGGGATTATTTATGAAAAAGGTTTGGCAATCGTTTGGTACAATTGCTATAGAATTTCTGGGGTATCCGGGTATCGGGACGATTAACTGACTAACATGATGTTCAGAGGTTAGTTTTGTAATCAGGTTTTTGCAGCATTACGAAAACTGCGCAGAGGGCAAAGCAGTTGGACGAGGCATGTGCCGATCTGTACGATGAAGGCATCAAATCTTCCGAGTCTTCTTACTACGGCCGACTCATTAAAGGTGTACGTCGTCTTTCGGCATTTTCACCTTCATCGTGATGGTATTGTTTTTACAGTGACTTCTCGCTTAATTAGTACCCCTGGCAATACCCCTGTAGTACGACATGATGGGCTTGATGGGTTTAGCTTTGCTGAAGTTACGCGACTCTAAAGTGATTTATTGGGAAATACGCTATGAACTTTTTCCTTCGCCTACTATTATTAATTAGCATAAAAGTTGGAAGAAGTTTAGCCCTGACCATGTAATCCTTCGTCAATCATTCGTCAATTGATCCGCCTTCAGTTTTTTAAACTCTCACGAGACTTAGGGCACATATTCTCAGTTGATGTTTGAATGTGAGTGCGATCTTTTCGATCTGTCCGGCGTACAATTAATCGCGGATTGCTCGGCATAATTTCAATTTTATCGAAACCCCACGAAGCACCTGCGATGTTGATCAGTGTACGACTAGGAGTCGGTCTAGCAACGTCATAAAAAATGAAAATAGAAAACTGAAACTTGTTGTGTTATGTTAAGAAGTGGGCGTACTTTTCGTCCAATTACATCTCGTAGCAGGCATTGATCCATAAGTCGACACAAGTATATGTCAACGTTATCGAGGCAAGAGGCCCCACCAATAGGCCCTACGAGCGTCGAGAACATTTCGTTCCGCTAACCGTAAGTAAGGCAATAATTTACAATTTTTTGAAAATTGCGCAGAAGAGATCGGGGCTAAAAGTTCATTTCTAGTATTCCTATAATCCTTAGGCGTCCGTAATTGGTTTCAAGGGGGAACCTTTTTGTACACGCAATAAATCCCAATCAGTTGCATTGTTGACCGGGCATTTTGGCCCAATTGGTCTCTTGTCGATTCCTTGTTCCTTTTATGTCGACACGTGAAAGTGAGCTTTCCCAGAACGTCAAGTTCTTATTCAACTGATGAGAGATCATCTCCAAAAAATCTTGCAAACTTCGCAAACACATGTCAATCGGATGAGCAACAGTTGGAATGTGCGAACGAATAAAGCCCCATATGGCCCATATGGTATGCGATCTCGTAACCAAGCAGATCCACTTATTAACGCTCTTCACACTGAGATCTGTATAGAAGCCTAGTATTGCTATACATTAGAATATGATTACTTGACCACTTGATCGGTTCGTCGAGTATCTTTCTACTTTCTAGTGCAAACAGTGAACATTTTCATTTACTGTCTGTCTGTCTATCTTTGTGGAAACTGTTCAAAATACATATTTTTACAAGTCCAAAAAACTGATAGCTGTGATGAAATTCATTTTGTGGATATGATTTCTTGTGGATTAATTGCGTATGATCATGGTGATCGTTTGTATATAATATGACTGTAACCTGATAACCCATACATTTTGTGACTAATAATGGTCGAGAGTTCGTTGATTGCTTGAGCTGCCTATTATCGCAAATTATTGATTATTACGTTAAATGAATTTCTTTCAATTCATAAAAGAGCGCTAATCATGTATTCATTCATATGGTTTATGACTTTCCGAGCTTTCCGAGGTATTTTTGTAACGATCACCGAAAGAACAAAAACAAACTGATTTTGTATCGTTGGTATCCACCCATTTCAAGAAGGAACAACAACATTACGAATATTTGCTCGTCCATTGCATACGGACAACCTAAGGATGATTGAGTTAGCCAATCCGGTCCGAAATATCCAGTACACTCATCTATATACATGGGGGCATCTCAAAAACCGATCTGTCATTTTCAAATCAAGCAATCAGCTGTGTGTGGTAGATGACGCCATCTTGCGGTAAATAAACATCACTCGGATATCACTCGGTATAGCATTGAGTTCGATTCAAAAAATAAATAAATAAATAAAAAGGAAAAAAACATCATTCGGTAACGCAATCCATTCATGGTCAATAATGGCCGAAGCAGTAGCGTTTTCGAGAAAGTATGGCTGCCTAATATCGTACCGCCAGAATTGGCAAAAGTCGCACCGAAGTTACGCGAGAATTTCTCTTGGATTTTCGGAACCTTATCTGTAACTATGTCGCTCCCTTCTTCCCTTAAGATTTTCTCGATCAACTGGGTTTTCGCGCAAGAACTTGCATTAAATTGTTCTCTGACGAGTAAAAAGAGAGAAGAGTTAATAGAAGGAGTCGAACGCGATAATTTATTGCATAAAATGTGGGTTGGGTTGGGTTTACGGTGAAACACAATAAATCAGTTTTCGAAAGCATTACTGAAAAGCATTACGGCTCCCTTGTCCGGGCGTAAACACGCTATCGACCATGTCATGCTTGACGAATTGAGTAATCGAATGCTATTTAAAGTAAGGGAAGCTATTATTAATTTTGAACTAATAGAAAAATTCATTTCATTCAGTTAATGTATCTCGCTTACCATAACTGAGATGATGTTTATCCCAGAATCGTCGGGAAAACAAACTTGGCTTCGTTACCTTCATGCGCGCTCGACATATCTATTGAGACTTTCTAATGCCTATTTTTTAAAGGATTTTAGTTGCTTTGGATAGAGAACACATTACGCCACACTATGTACGTACGAACTACGACTTGAAGATAGGTTTGGTGCTTCTTCTATTGGATCCTGTATTTACAGACTTTGCGAGAAAACGTTTTTGCGAATTGAAGCGGATAAGGTTAAGCAAGACTTATACGATTTTTCTTCTTTTTTTCTTTTTATATATATATATGTGACCAGCGACTTGGGGGATAGGAAAACTTTTAGGTAGTGGTGGAAAGCAAGGAGCAGTATTCGTGAAGCTTCGATTGAAAAAATGAAAATGTAATGCACTTCTCCTAAGTTCTTTCAAAGGCGAGCAGTACGATTAAAGAACGACGCGACGGGTCGCGATAGTGTGCCATGCGATATACAGGTAACTCCAGGACGGATGGGTGGGATTGGTATGAAACTTGCGTAGTCCCATTGAAGGACTTAATGTGGTGGACATTATTTTTCTCATCTCTGTAAAAGACTTGCTCTACAGATACCAATGCCTAACACTGTATAGCCCAGTCCATTAGTCCGATGCTCAAGGGTATCGAGTGTTTCGAAAGCGACTGTTAGTCGCCCATACGCACCTGGAGCTTTCAGCTGTATGCGGTCGAGGATATCAAGGCAAAAATTTGAAGGCCCTCATTCAGACCTGCGAATTATACTCAAATTTTTGGTGGAAAACTACACTTTCTTTAGTCAAATCTGCGTCCAGCGCTGGCGTTGTTCGTTTTCAATATTTTCCAAGAGTAAATTTTTTTAATGCGAAATTAGACGCTTAATAAATGATCTTTCTTAACTGCTTTTCAAAAACTGTCAAAAACAAAAAGTAAAAAAGCTGTCCGTTTGCGCTGCTACTGTGGCTCTGCTGCAGTCCGATTCTATCCTTTTAGATGAACTTTTAATTTCAAATCGATTGAATTGAATAAAAAGTCGATTTATTTCGACTCATATCAAGCGTTCTTAACATCCGTTATATACAAATATTGTGTAGAATATTGCCGTTTAAATAGCGGATAGACAGAAAGATAAATAATAAGAAAGATCGCAGATATATTTTCAGACTCGATGAAGTCTAAGTCCCATAACAGCCATAAACGTTTGCTAAAGTAGCCTTAGCTTCCTTAACTCGCTTAATATCGCTTAATATTAAGTTCATTGGTATTTAAATGAATGATTTGAAGGATCGTCTTTCGTTGAGGAAGCCCTGAAGCTTAGTCTTAAACTTTTACACTTTACACTGAGTTGGAGATGAAGTGAAAGGTAATTTCACCCCATCAATATTCCGTCTCAATCTGTAACTTAAGTCTGGTTAGCTGGATACACTTAGCGATTTCAAATCCGCTCATGTCTTCTAAGATTCGATTCTTTGGAGACTGGCTTTCCCTTGCATAGTCGCCTTATTAAACGTTTTGTTTTCCTTTCCTCCTTTCCTGCCACCGTCCCATTCGCGAATGCAGCATCAAACTAAGACGTGATCAAATTTCCTACAAGATAGAAAGATGAGGTTAAATCTTCTACTTCTCGAGCACGTGACCTTTAAGTGCCAATTTATAGATAATTGCAAATTTTTTAAAAGTGTGTTTTTTTTTTTTTTTTTTTTTTTGTTAAACACACTTGATTACCTTCAAGAAAAATACTGCTTGTCTTCTTTTTTTTTTTTGTTTTTTCTCCTTCTTATGTATTTTTTTTTTGTTGTTGTACAAAAAGTATATGAAAAATATGTTAATGATTTTTATTTTGTTGCTGCCTACCTGCGGTGTTCGTTTGTTATACAAAATTAAAAACTGATTTTGTTTAGTTTTTTGCTTCCACAAATATTCATATAAAGTGCAGTTTTTCATTTCTATTTGACTTTCAGTAGATTAGAATTTAGATATATAAAGATCGTGTCCCTGAAAACTTGATTTTCATTGAACCCAAACTTTCAGCTGAATTGCGAAATTGAAATGTTTTCTTTATTATGCAAGCTATTCTCTTCTTCTTCATTTTCTTCTTCTTTTCTTCTTCTTCTTTTTTTACCGTGATTCAGTTTGGATTCCGTTTTTACTTCGATAGGATGAAAAAAATTATAGTAACAGCATTGCACGTAGCGCTTGTAATTTGAAAATCATTATCATCATTAGCGGCGAATTAGAGAATTTGTATTTATGTGAAGAAATGAAGAAGTGAAGAGAAGCGAAGAAGCGAAGAAGCGAAGAAGCGAAGAAGCGAACACAATTAATCATAGTTGCTTACGAAACGCGAAATGTTAAAATTACATGTGAGCATGTAATTATTGTTGTAGTAATTATAACTGTAAGTGTATGTATGTGTGTATGTATGTGTGTGTGTATATATTAATGTATGTATGTATGTATGTATGTATGTATGTATGTATGTATGTATGTATGTATGTATGTATGTATGTATGTATGTATGTATGTATGTATG
>KK502407.1:3567911-3601809 GCA_000688735.1 Glossina austeni
GAGAGAGAGAGAGAGAGAGAGAGTGCGCGCGCGTGTGTGTTTAAGTGTATGATGATCGTAATGCTCTGTATGTATGCGTATGTGAGAGCGTTTAATACATTAGTCAAATGTTAAGGCGTTTCGTATTTAAATTTATTACAGGTGATGATCTCAAAAGTCTTCATTATCACCAGTATCACCATCAACAGCACCATTGCCAGCATGCGTTGCTCAGCTTTTGTTGTCTTTGTAGTCTATCTGCTACTATTAGTTTTTATACCAGCTCCCATACAACCATTGCCTCTAACACCAGGTGCCGATAATACCAGTTTCGAATACAAACGCTATTGCAGTAGTGCTCTATCGGATGCCATACGTTTAATATGTGGCGGTCGTTTCAATTCATTATCTCGAAAATATCGTAAGTTTGATTTTTCTCACGGACAGAGAGTCCCACCCAATCATTTATACACCCTCTACCTCTACCACCAAACGCCCTCTAAAAATCTACCACCATATTCTAATGACTGACTTTTGTTTTCTTCTTTTTTGTTTTTGTTTTTGTTTTTGATTTGTTTTGCTTTGTTTTGTTTTTTTTTTTTTATTTTTAATTTTTTGTTATTATTTAGCGGACAATATCGGTAACGGAATGTTTAGATTGAAACGTTTTGCCACCGATGATGGCATTTTTTATAGACCGAAACAGACTGGACTTATACATGAATGCTGTCGCCGTCCCTGTGGTTATTCGGAACTTAAAATGTACTGTGCGCCCATTTAGATGGAGTCATAAACAATAGCTATTGTGTTCTGGGACCTTTTGACATACATTTAAAACAACAACTTTGTGTGATATAATTATGATCTTTGTAAACTTATGTTAAGTTATATATTTTATTTTCACACATACACACATACACACATACACAAACACATATATATATATATATATATATATACAAACACATTCACGCAACATACACAAACACATTCAAACAACACACAAGTACACACACATAAACACACACAAACACACACAAACACACACACATACACACATACACACATACACAAACACACACACATATACATATACAAACACATTCACGCAACATACACAAACACATTCACACAACACACATAAACACACACACAAACACACATGCACACACACATGTGGACGCGCATATATGCATGTATATATGCATATTTATATTATATTTACACATACATATAAATAAATATATACACATATTATTATATATCAGTTTCATGTTTCCAAATATCTTCGTTAAGTTATCTTAAATATTTAATTGTTTCTAAATCTAAGATAAATTAATTCGTTTCCCCCCCTTTATCTGTTTTTTTGAGTCTGTAACAAAAAAGACAAAAGAGAAGAGAAGTTTGATGAAACCTTACAATAAATTATTAGATGTTAAATTTTTCATGAAAATCGATTCGGGTTAACCTACCTATTAGTTTATTTTACTAACAAAATTTATTGGTTTTTTTTTTTTTTTTATCCTTGAAGAATTTACAAAATATTTTATCGCAGCTCGAAGCAATCGATTTCTTCCTTTTAGCGATTACTTCAGTAAAACTGTAGATTGAAAATCTCCCTTCACTTGCTTTTCGACCGTTCCTTTTATATTCACATATATTTAATTGTTCTTATAAACAACGGTCTTAACGGAGCTTTCAATTATTAAATTAATGTTAGCGAAAATAACTCCTTGCCTTAATCCTGGATATCCTGATTTCGGAGGCAATGCGATAAGTTAACGAAATAGTCAAAATTTTTGAATTTAAAAACTAGATTAAAGCGTTATAATCATCTATCAAAGCCGACTATTAAATACCGTACAACACTCTGCCTAATAGGATTAATTTTCATGAAAATCTTCATATCGGAAGGGATGCAAAAAAATGATCGCCGTGGTCCAAATTTTGGGACACTAAATTTATCTATGATGTTAAATAAGGTTTAATTTTGTTAAAAGACGTGCGTTCACATGGGGGAGGTATGGGCTCAAAATACTGCCTCAACTTAGCAAAATTTTCCAGATTCATTTATTATGCCAATGCGCTCATGTATTCGAAAATGTGTACACTTAACTTAATACACAATTGCTACAAGTGACGTGCGGTATTAAAGGGAAACACATCTTAAGTGATTTTAAATGTTGTTCTCTAACTGCGCTCGCCCGACTTTAACAAACAAGGAAATTATATGCGATTGCGGCCAAATCTCTTATACCCGTCACCGTTGTCCTTATGAAGGTCCTGATAAAAAAGGAAAATATGAATTTTTATATTCCATAATATTGAGTGGGCGTGGCTGATTTTGATTTAAATCGGGAAATTTATATCGTGTATCGGTTGCAGTTTATGCGCAACGAACAAGAGACACGAAAAACAAGGGTGTTCTCAAATTTGGTTGCATACACAGATGGCTATTGCAAGCGTCTTCTTCTTGGGGTCATTTTCAAGTCCTTTTGCAAATTTTTATTCGATAAATGCTTTTTTGCGAACGAAAGAATGTGTACCGTAGATACTACGCAATTGGGCAGATGGACAGATGGACAGATGGACGATGGATACAGACGAAGAGAAGAGAAGGGGAGACGGACAGACAATTAGATGCTGATCAAGAGTATGTATATTTTGCGGGGTTTCTAAGGCTTCCTTGTTGGCGTTGCCTGCCTTTTCGACAAAATGAATCCACCCAGTCATTCCTTGGGTGATGGGTAAAAGCTATTAAGACAGCCTTATTCAGACAACCCTCTTGAGTGAAATTTCCTATAACTGTTTAAAAATGAAACAAATCGATGCGAAGGCTTTTTGAATTTTATTCATTACATGCGTTCCATCCATCCATCCATTAGCTCTTTGACATGATCGTGCTGATATGACTTCTAGGTATCTTCCCTACCTTAGCATATTAGTAATGAAATGAAATGTTATTATGAATTATTCGATTTATTTGATGCTGCGGGAAGTTTTCCAACTCCAAGTGATTTCAATTACATGTCTGAAGCTTTTTTGAATTGAGCGAGACCAACGAAAATCAAGCAGACGACATTTTATATTATACATAAATTAATAGGGCCTGGATCCGCGGTGAGGTGACTTTATAAAGCGTAATACTTGATTTAAAAGTCACCGATTGAAATCTTTTCTAGTCCGCAATTTTGAAAAATATTCTATAGAATTTATGTCTTCTTCATTTTATTAACATTAGTTGCCTGAAAAGCTGCTTAAACAGCACCCTATGAAAACGCCTTCTATCCGCCCCCTACCATCTCCAATTGCAATTAGAGGAAATTGTTGGGATATTTAATCTGGAACATATTTCACGATATTTGAGAAGTTAACAGAAAAGCATCAATGTTAAGATAAGTGTTTAGTTCCCAAAAAAAAAAAAAAAAAAAAAAAAAAAAAAAAAAAAAAACTGTATAGCCGTCTGTTAGATGTTGTTTTCGAAATGGTTTTCTAAAAATTACTCAAAATCCAACCATTTCCAACTTCAGACTCATCTTGGGCAGAGATTTGAAAGGCCCTTTCGTTATAGGCTACACCCCTCTTGGTACAGGGTAAATTAATTTTGTTCAGCTATATGCACGTAACACATGGAAGGGCTTAAGGTAAGCCATTTTTTTAATTCGATTTAAGCATATCTGTCCGTCCGTCCATGTTTTCTTACGTACAATTACGCAATTGTTGAGATATTTTGACGAAATATTTTGACCCAAAGACGAATCCTATTGAAAATTGGACATGGACATTGCCCACTATTATTTACTACCGCTAGCCATATATTGCCTTTATTTGGAAAAAGTTGTTCTATAAATTAAAACTAAAATTTCCCAATTTTCTCGACAAAAAATCGCTGAATAATCACATTCCGGTGATGATTGAAATTGATGTGAAAAATTTGAATCGGATGAGACCCAGCTTCTTAATACGAGAAATTAGTCTAATTTTTACTATTTCCCAGTGAGTATAGGGAATAGATCCCTTACAGTAGTTTGACACAAAAACCAATTGTACCAAATTTGAATCATGTAGATCTAGATAAGGGTCCGTATAAGGGTCCTGACGAAAGCTAAGCATTTATCCGAAAAAAAAAAAAAAAAAAAATCTAATTTTCAATATTTTATTATTAAGATTTGTAGCAAGGAGTTCGCCATAACCCAACCAATCCAAGCATTACATTCGCCAATAGCGCGCAAATCTTCAAAAATACATTTATCCGAAAAAAAAAAAAAAAAAAAATCTAATTTTCAATATTTTATTATTAAGATTGGAATTGGAAGGAATTGGTTGGTAGGTACCAATCGCCATCGAAAGCAAATGAATCACACTTTTCGGATCACCTTACGACGAAAGTATATGAAATGATATAGTCCTTGGACCTTGGACAAACTAAATTTGGATTCAGTCAGTTTAACTTTTTGGCCTCTCTTCCATACGAAGTATGTTATGCCAGGTGGAAGCAAACTACAACAACAATTACAAATTGTTGGTATGATTTCTATCATTAAAACGAATGAAAAATTGTATTAGGCAAAGCGTTATATATATATATAGAGCATCGAATTGTCGGCCTTGTCTTGATATGCCTATCAATTTAGAAATCTTTCATAAGCAATCAATTGTCTGCCATCCATAAGCATATCATTTTATAGGATTTATTTTTTTTAAGTCAATCAAAACGAGGATCATCATCCAGGCTTAGGCGCATGCACATTACAATTTATTTAATCATTTATCATTGCTTTTGAAGCGAGAAAGTGCTTTAGCACGCCCCAATACTACTACTACTACTACTACTACTACTACTACTTACATTCAAATCAATTCAAGTTGAGGTTGATGTGGTGATATAAATAAATGGTGGTATAAATAAAGGCTCTCACCTTAAGTCGATTATTATTATTTTGCTCTTTTGTAAAATAGAAGAACTTGCAAACGCCATTAAAAAATATTGTATTTATATATATATATATATATTTCTATATTGACTGTCTACTATAATAAAATTTAAGGAAATATAATAAAAAAAAAATTGCGAGGTTTTTTCAGTCACAGATACAGAAGGTAAGAAGCAATTGATAATTGATATGAAAATTGTTTGAATGTTGAATGCTCGGTTTGAGGGCACGCTTGAGACGCGTTTAAAACAATTTTAAATCGTTTTAGCTGACTTTAGTTGGTAATAAGCAATTTTGCATTTGTTTTGTTTTTATTCTTGTATTGCAGATGACGTTTTTGCAGACGATAATGAGGAAACGTCTTCTATGGTTCACTGCAACTTTAGTTACTTGTTTAATTGTGATATTGCATATGCCACCGCCCGCCCAATCATTACCGTTGACATCGAAGGAAGAGCATGCCTCAAGTCGACGTTACTGTAGTACAGCGCTATTCGAAGCTATACGCATTATATGCGGAGGTCGTTATAACTCTTTAGGCAAGAGATACCGTAAGTATCCCTTTATCCCCTTTTTGTTTTTATCTTTTTTCTTTTATATTAAAAATCATTCAATTTTAAAGCTCTTAGCTTAATAATAATTTTCTTTCGCTTTTCTCATACCGTTTTAGCTGACAGTTTTGGCAATTATCGTACAAGTACTTTAAAACGTTTGGTGCCAGATGATGATATAATCTATAGACCATCGTTTGGTGGAGCAGCACACGAATGCTGTCGACGTCCTTGCGGCTATTCAGAATTGCAAGCTTATTGTGCGGATTAATTTTATTAATAATCTCTTCGTCCCTCCCCGCCTCGCCATTTTTATCTTTGGTAGTCTAACGGTTGCTCTTCACACCATATCTTTGCTTCTTGTTAGTTATAAATTTAAGGAATTTTTTTTTTTTTTTAATATTCTAATTATTATTAATATTATTATTATTATTATTATTATTATTATTATTACTATTTAGAATTATGTTTTGTTTTAGTTTAATTTATATGTGTTTGTGTGTGAATTCTGTTAAAACAATTTTAGGCTGTTCCTGTAACTTTCTCTTTAGCAAAATGTTTTTAGTAAATTTATTTTCTAATAGAAATTTCACAAATGAAATTATAAACATAATTATTAGAGTTTTATTATTTAAAATAAATTTATGTAGTTTTTTATACAAACAGAAAAGAGTGACATTTTTCTTTTCTCTTTTATTTTTTTATTTATTTTTTTATTTTTTTATTTTTTTTTAATTATATTTCGGTCGTAGCGTATCTTTTCTAAATATTCTAAATAATCTTAAAATATGAGATAAGCAATAAATAAGTCACCAAACTGTGCTCATCGTGAAACGTTCATTTTACCGAAAAAGTATCGGGACTTTGTCGAATTCGAAATCCACACATTTTCTATTCTCGATTATCGATCGACTTAAATCTTGTCCGACATAAGGAAAATTTTCTTTTCACTTGAACACCACCCACTGATGAGATGCCTCCCAGAAATCTGTGCCGCCGGCATGGATAATAGCTTGCTTGAGGAATGTGTACGTTCAACTCGAAAAAGCAAGTAAGGAAAAAAAAGAGAGGAGAAAGCGAAAGAGAAAGAGAAAGCGAGAGAGAGAGAGGCGAATATGACATTTGAGAGATCTAAACGTTTCGTTTACTTGAAATTTCGCTTAGAGAAAAATTGATACGAGCTACGACGCTTATTCAAAATGTTCTTGAATTGATCAGATGCGCCTTTAACGCGACTATACTCATATTCTCATTTTCATGCTAAAGCAGAGAAACCGTCACATTTTCGAATGTCATTTGGACATGCTTGACTTACACTTACAACGCCATCTGATGAAGGCGCGCGCAATTTGGAAATTGAGTTTGACATCTTTAGCGGTTGCCAGCAGATCCAGTGAGTTAGCGGACTATGAATACGCCATACCAGTTAAAGATCGCTTGTCCCCCATTACCCTCTCTCTCTCTCTTGATTTGCTCATCGGAAAGCAACTTTGACAACGACTTTGCCTGCTTTTCGGTTTAAAATTGACGTTTAGCTACAAACGCGTGTACAAAAGAATAAACGAGGCCCAGCCCACGTAACAATATTTTGGAAGAGTATAATGAAAAACTTTTTTAGAGACAAAGTTTTCGTAACGAAACCCGAAGTACGAGTGCATTTAATATCGAAGAAATATACGTTCGGAATATACGTTCGAGAATCGCACTATGATAGACGGAATCGGCACATCTCGAATATTTCTTATCTGGGTATGGACTGGGTATTTGTTCTTATACGTCGAGTTCCGATAACACGTATATCACGTATGCGAAAAATGTCCTTACAAATTAATTGCTGAATGATTGCATTTAGACAAGGCGATGCAAGCTTAAGCAAAGGTTCTGGAAGAGACAAAGAGAGAGTGAGAATTTATTTTATCCTCGAACCAAACTTTCATAATACGATCCGCTTTACTTTTATTTTCTACCTTTGCCCAAAACGAACGCAAATTTTTGAATATTCTACGATATTAATATTGCGTATTATGCACGCTCTGTGTTCGCTGCTCTCAAACGGTGTAAGACGATTTTTTTCATCTATTATATAACACTCGGGAATATTCCAACGATTACTGTTTTTATCCTTAGGTTGGCAGCAATGGTATCAAATGTAATACCAATATTTATAGTATTTTCAGTGAATGTGCTTAAATCAATATAGCTGCTCGTTATAAGCATATATGAATGCCTCATGGTTTCCAATTAAAAAGTTACTTTGGCGACAATAGAAGGATAAAAGACATGTATGTGTACAGCCAACACTTCAATAAAACAAAAAACAGACAGTAAAGGTAGAAATGCAAAAAAATTAAAGACTGAATGAAAAAAAGCGCCAGTCACAAAAATCGGACACAGTGGCCCATGGGGGGATCGAACCCGCGACCTTCGCGTTATTAGCACGACGCTCTAACCAACTGAGCTAATGGGCCCTACACGAGAAATGTGTTAAAATAGATGATAAGCTTTTGCTAAGATCTGTGAATTAAAAATCAGAAACGGTATTATTTCAAAAGAACAGAAACTTATTCAATTTGATTTCAAGTCAAACTCATTAAACTATTTAATAAAAATAATTTAACTTTAATCGAGTGTGGCTGTATTCGATTCAATTCGATTTGATTTGATTCGACTTGAACTTAAAACTTTCAAAGCTAATGGCTGTTGAAACTACAAACGCCATTAAAATAAACGGATGACTCAAGTCATAACGGAATGAATTGTGAGACCTTTTAAAGATTTGAAATTTTGTCATTCTGATCAAGGAAAAAACTCAACACTATATGATTACAAGCATAAGCAAGCGTAAGCTTAATAAAATTTGGCGATAATAAATACAAAAGACGTTATCATCATCGATTGGACCCCGACAGCGGAGCTTAAAAACGATAAATATCCTTCGAAATAAAAAGATCAACGGCTAACGACTTTAAAAGCTAATCGTAGGCACTACTACCTCAGCGCAAGGCAAACTGTAATCGCCACAAATTTTTCATTGTTCCTGCTGCCAATTCTCTGGGTCCCTCGATAACAACACGGACCTGTCGTAAATCATGAGCCTCTATAGAAGCTAATTTCTCAGTGGAGGCGTGTGCAACCTACAATTTCTAATAACAATCAGCAAAAACATTCTGATCTATTAAATGCACTTTTTTTGCTAAAATTCTTCATTTCGTTTTATGCTAAAATACCAAAAATTACATCCTCATAAAGCACTAAATGTTACCATTTTTTAATATATAGGGGCTAACTTTTTTCATGAGAATGTTTTTATGGGGTAGGGTTTAAAAACCGAAATGCTTGGCCCAAACTGGGTACAGTTCATTTTCAAGTCAAATTACTTTTGTCGATTAGTATACGACATTATAGTATATTAAAAATTTTATCCTTTTACCCTGTGAAGATTTACTTTTCGAATCAAACTTTTTACAAAATACTATTACTCAGCGATTTTTGTCGTAAAAGTTCCAATAAGGCATTACTTGGGATGTGGTCGTAAACTGATAAACTATTTTCAATAGAATTTCTCAGTTAAGGCAAAAGACGATTGTGTCCAAAATGTTGTCCAAAATATTTCAACAATTTTACGACCTTCAGTTTGATCATAAACATTCATGAATACAGGTCGGATGCTAAACCAGCTTAAATCGTTTCTGATGG
The DNA here is from genome assembly GCA_000688735.1 of Glossina austeni. Lineage (NCBI taxonomy): Eukaryota > Metazoa > Arthropoda > Insecta > Diptera > Glossinidae > Glossina > Glossina austeni. Next base: position 3,577,072 of record KK502407.1, read on the forward strand.
GCCTATCTTAAGTCCATCTGCATGTTACGTATTTCTGCGCGAACTTAATGCACTCTGCAACACAAGTGATGTCGAGTATAAAAATGACATCAGAAACATCAAAAATGTATCTACGTTTTATTGCTTGTGGATAATGTATGAAAATGCAATCATCTAAGAACTACAGAGATTATAAAAAAGTATAGAAAATATCAGCTCTTTTAACATATCGACAGTATAAGCAATATTAAGAAAAAAGATCTGAAGCGATTGCACCGGATCTTCGTATAGCAGAGCAAGGTTTCGATCCTCGGACCTCTGGGTTATGGGCCCAGCACGCTTCCACTGCGCCACTCTGCTTCAATGCTTAACGGCCGAATATCTGTTAGTTTAACGAAAGGCTGAGGTCGTTAATGTAAGAAACTTCAAAACAAAAACCAACTTAATCTACTACATAATGAAAATCAAGGGGCATACATTCAGATGAACTTTTAAATCACAAAAATTAAAATTATGAATGAAATGTAAAATAATACTGCTCGCACAGTCACACACACAGTGAGAATACAAAAATGAAAAATTGTGTGTGTGTGTACGTGTGTGTGCGCTTATAGTTGTATACATTAATTAATTGCTTAACAAAACGGGTATTAAGACAAAAAAATGGTAAAGAACAATGCACATAAGAAACGTTACGATATTAAAGATATCAGAAAAACGGTAAAGTAAAAGCTATGAAGAAAGAAAGAATTTATTATAGACAACAGATGGGCCAGACAAAATAAATAAATTCACTCTAATCAGTTGAATTGTCATAATCGGTCTTGATTGCATAGAAAGTAGGCTTATTTGTCGCAAAATGTATTCTCGTACAATTAATTGTTTGACATTAAGCGAGTTTATCGTATAAACATTAAAAGATTTTCTTATTTCACGCTTAGTTTTATGTTGTGCTTTAAAACAAGGCGAATACGGGGTCGATTAGCTCAATTGGTTAGGGCGTCGTCCTGGTGGCGTGTAGTCCACAGGTTCGGCCCTCGCTTGGGCCGTTTTTTCGTTTTAACACATTTTTTTTCACTCAATGCTAGAATTATGCCGGCCGTAATGCCAGCCACTTGTACGACGGGATATAGTTTTATTAAAGAGAAAAACAAAAAATGATGGTATAAAATAACAATTTTTCATTTATTGTACTAATTAGGGGCACATACTAGTACTTCATGGTTTTTAACTGAAGGAAGAACACTTTCGTGGTAAAATCAATTTTCGCGTTATCAGAAATGTCCTTTGGTCAGCTGAGTTATTGCTTCGAAATTGGTCGTTTTTTTGTTTTTGTAAGTGCGTCGTGAAGCTAATAGCACAATATCTAGTAAACGTTAATCTTTAATACACTCACATATCACAAATCATAAATTAAAACTTGAAACAAATATTTTTAAATTATATACTTAAAGCATCTTAGTCTCAATTGATAACACTACTATGCAGTAAACATTTCATCAGAAAATTTGCCGTTATCTTTTTAGTTTCTCTCTTGCTTTGCTGATTGCTATACAAACACTTTTCTGTGATAGGCGGTAAAAACAACCAAAATATGTAGACGTATGTTAAATTAACAAGAAATTTTTTTAGAAACTATACTGAGTGGATAACTTCATTGCACTCTTGAGGGAAACAAAATTATTGTTGATTTTTATAAGAAGAAGCACAAGGAGCTGAAGTAAATAATAATAGATTAAAGTGATGCAGAATGTTTTATAATGTTATTAAATTATGGAGCGAGAATAATATTTAGTTAATTGAAATTAAAATTCCTATTGCCAAAGCCATCGTTTAGACATTTCAAACAATGCAATGGAGCTGTATATAGTATATCCGGCAAGTTAGTATGGGAAAAAGCACTTGCAAAGTCAACATTTAAAAAAAAAATTGAGCGAAAAAAACGTTTGCTAAAAGGAAGTAAGTGGCCCATGGGGGGATCGAACCCGCGACCTTCGCGTTATTAGCACGACGCTCTAACCAACTGAGCTAATGGGCCTTGAATCCTAATTGTTTTAAAGCACAATACAAATCCAATCACGAAATAAAAATATTTTTTAGTATATATTTAAAAAAGAGAATAAAAAAAAAAACAATGTTATAAATTCGTAAATTTTCATTTATTGCAATAATTAGGGACGCATTAATTGTAGGAGAAACTGAAAAGAAAAAATTTGAAAGTCAATTTATTATTTTAAACAAACTTACCAAGCCATAGTGGTGGCGTTTATAATTGTGCCCTTTAAGTTGGCGCCGTTATTCGCGCTGATCAAAAATAGATTACCACTTCAGCAAGTTTTATTCATTTTTTTAGTTTCCGTTTAAGAGAAAGTTTCCCATACACGCTTAACTTCCTTGTTACACTGTTGCTGTTTCTTATATTGTTTTGGTTTGTAGCAAACTTTGTTTCATCTGAGATGCTAATTCTATCTGCCACTGCTAACCACTTGTTTCTACCAAACAATTGTGAAAACGATTTTTTCATCTTCTAGTGCATTTTTCATATTCTAACGTAAAATTTGGAGGCTACTAAAAACATGAAAGATTTACGAATTTTTATTATATGTAATAATAACACACTATAATGCGACTGTACAAAGGGAAAATGTTTAAAATTTTGAAAAAAAATTCAAGAGAAAAGTGTAATATAGAATACTTTTGTAATTTTGTAGAAAATAAGTCAAGACAAATAAGTGTTGATCTATCCAGACGCATCAATTTAAAGATTGACACTGATTTTCACACTTGTTTTTTATCTTTCCTTTCAAGCACTTGCAAGTTGAAGGAAAACGCAAATTAAACAGTGGCTAGTTTGTGGTCAACTGACAACATTGCCAGAACTTTATTGGGTATTTTTACAAAAAGTAAATGATTTTTTCCCTTGGAAAAATAGTCATAATTGCTTAGATGAATAATATGTATAATATGTATATATATATATATATATGTACAGTGTACTGTGTATACATCAGGTCAGGAACATTAATTTTATTTGATGATAAATCAGTAATTTTGCAAAATGTATGCTATTACACCTAATCTCTGATTTCATTTAAACAAAAAAGTTAACACAAATTTAAGAAGCGATTACATTGTATTGGTCTCCGATTACCCGTAAGTTAGGCAATTACGTTAACCTATCAGTATGTATAATATTTCATAAGTAATAACAAAACATTATTTGGCTGAACTAAAAGTATCTACACACAGACTAGCATAATATACTAGATTTGAAACGAGTCTTCCTAAGTCGCCTAAGCCGATTAATACGGAGCTTCTTAGTGGGGGTAGTTTTCATCTTGAATTATGGCGAAATGATGTTCTTCACAGTAGACGTGCAAAAAACTTCTGTTTTTTTATTAATTTATTATTTGTAGATCAACTTCATCAGATTGGAGCATAAGATTGCTGAAACATTAAAACGGGTATAGACGGGTATTATTATATCAAAATAATATATTAATAATTTACCTTCAACTTGGTCCAGTTTGTAACTCCTTATATTTTTTTCCTTTTACATTGCAGTTTATGATTTTGCCAAACAAAGTTGAAAAGTAACCAAAATCACTAATTTTATGATCGTTGATAGATGACAATGTCCGAATAGGACCGTGACCTTCGCTTCTATTGGCTTATACTTTTAGAAATATCAAGTCGTATTTTAAACACACTCCACACTCCAATCCGAAATAGCAAGAAAACGTATGTTATCGTTTGTCTTTGGAAATAAATAAATAAATAAATTATTATATTTTAAATTATATTTATTGTACCACAAATGAGTTGTCGTTCCCTGCTTTTATTCCGAATATGCTCTTGGTCTCGGCATTGAAAACATTGTCTTCGATAGTAAGCTTTTATATGTCAATCTCTTAGTGCGTACAGTGCGGGCTTGGTCTGCTTTTTAGCTTGATACAAAATTGTTTAGTTTTCCTTGATATCTACAATGTATTGAACTAGGCTTTCCATTAACCTAGTAATGTTATTATCATTATTATAATTTATTTAAACCAAAGAAATCAATTCTTGAATTAAAGAAAAAAAGATGACCACTATTGGGTCAGACAAGACAATTAGCTCTCTTAAAAAGAAAAACTAATCTAACCATTTCAATAAAATTAAATGTTTCTGCTTGCAGAACGACACAACAGCAACAGCAAGGAACCTTGAAGCAGCTACGAAGTTTTCAGGGAACAATATAACGTTGAACGACGACATAAATTTATTTAATTTTTTTAATCTCTAAAGTTATTTTATTTTTCTCAAATATCGCCGGCTGTTATGAACTCGATATACAAACTTCTAGAGGCCACTTTGTGTAGCAGAGCCTTGCTTCCTGTTTACTGATAACACCTGCAGCAGATTTCTGTGAGTATTGACTAGTTTATAAATATGTATGCAATAAAAAATGATTTGAAAACCTACCGTCCCGATCATTCATCGGCGAATATATTAAATGTTTCTGACGTTCATCTCGCGCAGTTCTTTCAATACTTGATGTTACCTTGCCTATAACTTCAAGTTCAAGAACGATCTCCTTCGTCTTCCCTTTCGATGTGATATGTGAAAAAAGCGCTAGGTGAGCACGAAATTCTTTGCATTGGCCTTAATAAAGTTGAGGGGTAATTTTGGAATACATTTTTTTTTTTTGTTTATTTTATTAGCTCTTAACATTTCCTAATTAAATTCTATATATATCAATATCCTATTCATTTTCGTGTGTTGTACGTCCGCCACGTATTTTTTTCTTTTAATTTTTGCGTGCTATTCGCGCGCCACGTCCAAATTCATCTCGCAAGAAGATTATTCAAATTATTATTTAAGAATAATATTTCAAACGGCGAAAACAATTCTGCTTTACTTTGATTGACTTCATAGACTTCCAAAAAATGTCAACACATGTCAGCTGTTTTTTTAAACAGTGTTGGAAAAGTCGTCGATTTAGTTTTTGCCATAAGAATACAAACAAACTACATAGCCGATGATTGAAATGTATTTGGTTAATTTAATATGCAGAAAGAAGAAGAAGAGATCGTAATTCGAAAATGAAATTCCTGAATATAGTCTCTTAAGAATAAATATTTCTTAATTTTCAAAAATTCGAAATAAATTTCTCTGAGTTTTTCAAAAGACACTTCAAAAGCGATAATATTCTCCTTGTAAAATGTTTATTATGATAAGGGCATTGCAACTCTGGGAGTAATTAGATGCGCGGTAGTCAGCAAATGTTACAGTCTTGTAATTTACGTAAACGATAACATTCGCCGTTGCTTGATGAATACGAAAATGAGATTGGAAGAAGGAGCATAGAGCAATTAAATAGAGCAAAAGAGTTACTTAAATGTTTTAATTTGAAAACCTGAACATGTTTTAAATTGAAAATAAAATGCATTTGTTGGTTGTTTTTCATACCTTATAAAACAATACTGGATCGTCAAGGATGAGATTTATAGATGAGAGATTATCTGCAATGCTATATAGTAAGCGTTTAATCTATTCAAAACGGCATGTTTGGCAATCCAAAAGTAAATATGAATCAACATTTCATATAGAATGACATAAAAAAAAACTTAAATTAATGCAAAACAAACATTAATTTGATAAATTTCTTCTTCTTGTAAAAAAAAACGCCTTCGCCCAACGTGGGGCTCGAACCCACGACCCTGAGATTAAGAGTCTCATGCTCTACCGACTGAGCTAGCCGGGCCGACTGAAAAAGTAAACACATTTATTCTACTCTTTGCGCAACACTAAGGGCAAATGTTCTAACCCCTATATATATATATATATATATATATATATTTAAAATGTATTTAAAATTTAATTACTAATACTACACGTAAAAAAAGGTATGAAAAATTGAAAGTCCACTTAACACTCTTCGAGAGTAATTTAGAACTAAATAAAGAACTATTTAACATAAAAAGGGTGTAACAGAAGTGTGCTGTGTAGATATTTTACTGATATTATAACTGTGCCAACTAAATAGATATATACTGAATGCACTAAATGGAATAGAACAATATCATAGCCCCGATAACAGAGCAGCGTTCATGTAGTGAGAAATTTCATTTGAAAATATATCTTTTCAAATGTGGCGGCGAATTTTTAAATTGCTTTCGCAATTTTGAAACAAATTTGGTAGTCCACATCAATGGTCACAATAAACATTTTCCAATCGATCAATTTTATTATGAAACGATAAGTTACAAAAGCCGAAAACCAAATAAATGCGGTGCGACAGCTGTAAAATTTGAGTATATTTGAAAATATTTATGTTTTGTTATGTTACGTTTCGTTAATCACGTTCGTTATATTAGAGAATTTAGAAGGGTTTTCAGCATATCGTCATAGCTGCATAACCTTGGTAAACATTTTCAACTGCAATCGGCGGAGCTGGTGAAGGTGGTGAAGATACTTGAATTAAGAAGAGAGGGTGAAGTTAATTTTGATGCCGTTGAAGTTGAGTCAAGAATCTGTGAAGTGGACAGAGGAATCGGTGAAAAAGACTCAGTTGTCGCCGTAATAGGCTTAGGAGTTGTTGAAATTGCCTCAAGGGTTCAGTGAAATAAACTTAGAAGTAATTGAAATGAAGAATTGAATTGGCAAACAAATAGATCTTAAATCAAATGGATTTGGAATTAATTGCAATAAGCAGCTGGGAATAGCACTTAGGCACGGTACATCTGCACTCAGATGCCAAACACTTGAGATTGTGAAAGAGATATAAAGAAAATAACATGGCATACTTAGATAAACGCATATTGGATGCGGACAAATGGAAGACTTGTGATTGCAGTTTGGGAAGCAAAGAGAGAAGGATCAATTTAATGGATATACTAGGCAAGAAGTTTGAAGGAGGAGAAATGTGCTGTGATCTGAGTTGAATCCGTTTGTTCAATAGTATTAATAGCACAAGCACTGCATACGAAATATTTTCGATTTTTCGTACATTTTAGAACTTGTCTTTCTGCCTTCTTTAAATAAGATTTCGCTTTATTTATATAACTATAAAAACATGGTAATAATAATTCACTTACGTATCTATGTATGTTCGTCAAATAAAGCATATCGATAAAATCAATAACGCATTACTTCACTTTACTTTGTTGTACTCTTGCACATTACAAAACAATCGATATATTTGTGTCTACGGTGTTATATTCCACTTATTCCATGGTCTTTTGCTTCATCGGCATTTTAATTTAATTTTTGTTATGCTTTTGCTGCGAACGACAGCATATCTTTAAAACTATAAAAAGAATTTGTACGCTTGTACGTACAGTAAACTTCCGTTTTGTGCGATTCAAGAGTCTTAGGAAAACACGTAAACATAAAATCGCACTGGCAACGGGTTTCCGTTTCTAGTGGGAAAGTCTCACACAGTTTGGCGAAACTACAGTAAGTCAGAACATCGGATCCAAATGGTTAACAATGTATTGCGTGGGTTAGTATTTCATTAAATGAAATCATGTTCTTCATCCGGAACCATTTCGCTAAGAGAAAATAGAATTTTAATTTAACTATCATTAATAGTAACTATAGTAATAGTTTTTATCGTACTCTATATAGAATTTGGATAGAGTTAAAAAAAAAAAAAAAAAAAACCACTCGAGCGGTGGTGGTGGTGGTGGTGATGGTAGTGGCGGTAAAAAAAAAAACTGTATATATTTATATGTGTATATATATGTATATAGCATTTACGCAGACCTGGCATGTCTAAGTTGGATTTATTTTCGTAAAATTAGAATTTCTTTAATTTCAAAATCAAGCGCACTTTAAACTTAAATCGTATTTTTGAAATACAAAAAATGAAATTCTAAGAAATTATGATATTATTAAATAAATAAATATTTATCTGATAATTATTATTTATTTTTTTATCTCAACATTTATGTAGTAAGTGGACTCTTTTGTTATCTTATTTCGTTTATTCATGAGTTTTTTCATTATATTCTATAAATATTCCTCCTTTCCTCGGCTCTTTGTTTCTACAAGAAACAGCTGTTGGTTTGTTTACATTGGCATGATTGTTTTCTTTCGTAAACCAAAAACTTGGCATCATTTACACATTCTGCGTAAGTTAACATTTGTTTAAATAGAAATTTGGAATTTTTCAAGTCTTTCAAATGACCTCTGCACCCTTTGGAAAATAAAACTTTTAAAACTGCGACATCATGTGTTCAACAACACTGACGCAATGCAATTCAGTTACAAATATTAGTTTTTACTTTATCGGTAGTAAATGAATTAAAAAATTAAACAAAGCGTCTCTTTGAAACGTGTATGTTTCTTGTGTTCGGAATTTATAGCATTCATGGCGATTGTTTTGCAATCAGCTTACGCAACCTTTAACTTGTGCAACTTGAAAAACAAAAACTAAACTTAACTAAACTAAACTGAACTGTGAAATTTCACTGACTATTCTAAGATTTTATGAACTCTTCGAATGAGTTTCAAGCATCAAGCTTCAATTGGAATCTGCTTTAAAAGAGACTTTTCATTACACATTTACGCGAAATAAAGTTTATTACGTTATAGAAGCAGAATGGCAGACTGGCGATTAAAAACGAAATAAAAAGAATATTTTCAAAATATTTGTATGCTATGTACACATGTATATGCATGTGTACGTTTGTTTGTAAACGTATTCCACTATTATATGAAACATGGTTGAATCGATTTAGCCACGTACGACCGTTCATATTTGATTTGTTCATTGAAATTCTCAACAAGATCGTCATACATATTATTCGTTAAATTCCATAGATGAGGTGTGAAATTAAGATTAATCTGTGCGCTAAGCGGGCTGCACATCTATTAAAAGAATACCAACTATTTTATATATTTTTGCAATGAGTTTATGATATCCGGCAACATAAACGTTTTTCACTCAGAATTGAATTAGTTAAGTAACTGTTTTTTTTTTCTCCTTTAATAAGTACTTCAAATATAGTCAGAGCCTTACTCATAATTTTCGATTTTCTATAAGATTTCCATAAGATCTATAAGATGAGCGAATAGGCGGTCGTCTGCCATTGATTTTATCAAGAGAAAGGACAATTAAAGCGGGAAACTGAATTAGTATTCGACAAATAAATTAGCAGATCAAGTTTTGAAATGCACTAAGCATTGGTGACGCCTTCGCCAACTTATTGTGTATAGTAATCCTTCATTCCATTCAGAATAGACGTCAGCGATCTCGATTAACCATGTTTTCTCAAATGAGGATAATATTAACAATAGATGGTACACAAACGGACAGACGGACATGGTTTAATTGATTTAGAATTTAAAGCTAACTAAAAATATATATAAATTTGCCTTAGATGGAGGGTATAAAAATGCAGACTTTATTGAGAGGTGCAAACTCACTGCTTGTTACAATGAGTCGACAATGGGCTGTTGTTGAATTTCTTCGATATCGACAGCTACACACGTCTGTATGTTCATGTCAGAGTAATATTTGATTTATAATTTTTCGGTGTTCTTAGTATTTAGCTTTACATTTTTTCTTAATATTTTAATCTAAAGATCTAAAAATTGATCAAATCATTCGCCTTTTACCCTCCTTTCCTTTCTTTATTTCTATGCACTTTTTTAATAGGCTTACATTTTCCTCATTCTTATCTCTTCCGTCCTCTTAATATCAAAGTCAACTGAATAACATGAGCGGTATAGAAAATTTTGAAAATAAAAGTTAGCATCAAATGGAACCAAACGGAAAAAAGACACATTTAGATGCTCCAAACTAAAATAAAGGATAGCGAAATCTCCGCAACATTTGGACGCTTCTGCAACGCTATTAATTAACAGTCATTTAATTGTTTGTCCTTCCACTTCCACTTGTGTTGTTACACTCTATCGAACGTCCGCAAAGCAAAAGAATATGCTAAGCTTGGCACTAACGTCTCTTGCTAAATGTATGCACAAGAGGTGCAAGAAAAGCTCTCCGAAAATTGTCAAATCGGACGTAAACAAAATTGCTCACTCTCCAAATTCTTTTATTTGATACCCATATCGTTGGTATTGTTACGAAAAAATTAATCCGTCAGGTCGCGATGTCTAACATATTCATTTTAGAATGAACCCATTTTTAGGCAGATAATATATCTTCATATCCAGGAGGAATCCACACAACAGTTTTAAAAATTCTGTCTTATTTATTTTATGAGTAAAAAGTATAAATAAACCCTAAAAAAAAAAAAGTTAAAATAAATAAAATTTAATCTTTTGTCGCTTGGGCTTGGTGTGTGGGCATAGCCCATATTTTTTCCATTTTTGTTAAGAAAAACGGTGTTGCGTTCAGTTTAAGCTCCACCGCGGGCTTCTGCTTTAAACAATTTCGCGCATTTTCAAAACTAGCCTGCGTTCAAGGATTTCCAATGTCTCTATCAAATTTTAAGTCGATATATTCATTTTTGTGACCAGGAAAGTGCCAACAACAAACACCACATAGACACACAGGCGGACAGACATGGCTGCATCCAGAATACAGACACTTTATAGCGTCTCTGAAGCTTAGCTATGCATGTTATATACATTATGAAAAAACCCAATGAGTATACACACCCCTAAAGTTTTCGTAAAAACTGAAAATATGAAATTATATGAATTTATTTCACTTCATTTTATTTGATCAAAAATATTACATAATTTTTTATTTATGTTTGTTTGACTTGATTATTATTGTTTGTATCGTTGTTAGCAAATAAACGTCAAAATTTTTTCGAAATAAATTTCGAATAACGAAAGTCATACATAATTCACAGCCAAATGGATTTCAAGGTGCGCTTTTCGAATGAAAGCCAGTTAACTAAAAGATACATAATCAGTGTCATGTCTTTTCAAATCAATATACATACATATTCTACGTATACATTATAGTATAAATAAATATATATGCATGTGTGAAACAGAAAAAAAAAAAAACTAAAGATTAAGCGGTAAATGCATTTTATTTTCATGGTATCGTTTATTCCAACTCGAAGATGTTTCGAAATTTTAATTTCGCTAAATAGCTCAACAAATGTCGATAAAAATTCCTTCTAGGAATACGAACATACATTTAAATCTAATTAGAAATATTTACATTGAATACGCTATCTATTGTCTACGTCAGCACTTTTCACCTATCTGCATATTCCATATGGCTCGGCTGGTTCGTCATAAACTTAACCAAAAGCCTATCTATGCAGGAATAATTTCTTTAATTTAAAAAATATAACACACGGTACACATCCAATATAGTTATACTTATATATATTTATAATTAATGGAGAAAGGAATTAATAATTGACACACACACACACACACACACCCACACAGATAATGTAATATATTAAAGACTCGAAATTTGAATTGTGGTTTTTATTCTTCCCGAGAGAATATTTTTATTCTTTTTACTCTTTTCATATTCGTTTTGTTTGTTCGAGCAAGGAATTTTAAAACTTTTTATTCGATTCGTCTTTGATTCGATTCGATCTCTTTTTATTGTATTCTAACTTTTTAGATCACAAATCACATTTGCTATGTGCGGTGTGTGCGGTGTGGACAATGTATTATAATTCATTCTCTTAATCAATTCTCTCTGAAGTGGAATTTTGTGTGCACACACGTTGCGTGTGTATAGGTGCGGGTGTTTAATGTCAAAAATGTCTTTAAAAGATGAAAGAAGTACGGGAGACTTTTTAGTTTATAATTATATCTGTATCGGGCATGTGTTGGATTATCTTTGTTTGATTTTCTGTATATCGACAGATTAAAAGGAACGGACACATTACAAGCGATGTTTTCATTTTCAATTATCCTATACGGTGTAACGTTTCTTTTCATTATTGCGTCTTATGCGCTTACGCTGTTTAATCATGCGCGCAAAGTAGAAATCATTAAAGCCTCATCGAACGGAAGTGAACGAATCGTTGAGAAATATAAACAGGCACCGGGACCAGTGCCGTGGCCTATTATTGGTAATTTGGCGTTACTTGCACGCTTCGAAGGACCATTCGAGGCATTTACCGAATTATCGAAAGACTTGGGTGACATTTACAGTCTCACAATTGGCTCGATCCGATGTCTAGTCGTCAGCAATTTAGATTTGATTAAAGAAGTTCTAAATCAAAATGGGAAATTTTTCGGTGGCCGTCCAGATTTCCTTCGCTATCATAAATTATTCGGTGGCGATCGTAATAATTGTGCGTAATTGTTACTTTAATTTATTTTTTCATTTTTTATGCCGTTTTATATAATTTTTATAATTAATTTTTACAGCGCTTGCGCTATGTAATTGGTCGGCATTGCAGCAGAAACGACGAAATTTAGCCCGCAGTCATTGTTCACCCCGCGGTTCGAGTTCGCATTTCAAACGAATGTCGGATATTGGTTGCCTTGAAATAACTGAATTAATGCTGAAGCTCAAAAATGCAACTCGTGAAGGACAAGAATTAGATATCAAGCCTTTACTGCAGCGAACGTGCGCGAATATGTTCACTCACTATATGTGCTCAGTGCGGTTCGATTATGAGGATAGAGATTTTCAAAAAACTGTCGAATATTTCGATGAAATATTTTGGGAAATTAATCAAGGTCGCCTGTACGATTTTTTCCCAGCATTGGCTCCATTTTTTCGCAAAAATATTACAACCATCGTTAAATGGTCTGCCTTCATAAGAAATTTCATCTTGAAACGAATAATGCACGATCGCAATCGTAATATAGATAACGAAGAAGATGAGAAAGATTTCACGGACGTGATATTAAAAAGTCTAAGTGAGGGTGAAAATGTTACCAAGGACACCATACTTTATATGTTGGAAGATTTCATTGGTGGGCATTCAGCTGTAGGCAATCTTGTCCTGATAGCTTTGGGCCATGTTGCGAAAAATCCTTTAATCGGCGAACGGATAAGAGAAGAAGCCGATAAAATCTCAATAGCCGCTAATCGGAAAGTGAATCTTTACGACATGGATAAAATGCCATACACGATGGCTACGATAGCCGAAGTTTTGCGATACTCATCGTCGCCGATTGTACCTCACGTGGCCACTGAGGATGCCATTGTTTCGGGTTATGGCGTTACGAAAGGCACAGTGGTCTTTATAAATAATTTCAAATTGAATACGAGCTCACAACTCTGGACAAATCCGGATATTTTTGATCCTGAACGATTTCTCGAACAGACATCGGAAATAAAATCTGAAAAATTTCTACCCAAAACTAATTCAAATCGTAAAGCCATTCCCGATATCGAAACTGTAAAGGATAATTTAGATAAGAAAAACTTGGATCGAAATGTGCGTTTAAAGGCCAATATTCCGCACTTCATACCCTTCAGTATAGGCAAACGAACCTGCATTGGACAAAACCTATTGCGTGGTTTCGCGTTCATTCTTTTGGCAAACATTTTACAACAATATCGGGTATGTGCGAAAGATCTCGCAAAAATAAAAACCAAACCAGCTTGTGTTGCGTTGCCAGTGAAAACGTACTCTTTAGCATTCACAGCCCACACAACTCAACATGAAAATAACATTCATTTATAAAATGTTGAACAACTTTACATATCGCGTGAAGATGTCTTTTACTGAAATAAAATAAAAATAACATGATTTCGCGCCTATCTTTTGTTCTTAGTACCTATCGCTTTATAACTCTTATCTGACGGTTCCTGACAGTTGCTCATGTCATTCTTATTAATATGTTTTAATGGCACTAGGAAGAGAGCTTACAGGGCTTAGGGCATTTGTAAGGATCTTATTAACCGCATTAAACACTCACCGGCGCAAACCTCTTTAATGCGCTGGCGTAATTGTAAACAAAAAAAAAATCTCGGATAGACTGAGGGCTGAGGGCTGAGGGCTGAGGGCTGAGCACCTGCTTTACTTATTTCATACAAGACGATTACCCCGTTGCGAGCAGTCAAGCAAGACACCGTCTAAAGTGTTTGAAATCTAATTTGAAAAAAGGAAAGAAGAAAACATTCTTCCATCTAATTAGCGGTTATTTTCCATAACTTTTAAGACCAACCAAATATTTATTGCAAGAAGTGAAGAAAGTAAGCTTTAAAAGTGAAAGCAAAAAAAATTCGGATCAAGTTTTTCCTTTGACGATTTTCACAGATGGACATCGTGACATTAGCAAACACATTTCGCACATTTACTCAGATCAGAGCGGATATATATATATATAGAAAAATGGCAAATGGCATTATTTCGAAAAAAGCCACGAACTTTTTGCTTGATATCTTTAATAAAGGTCACCTTAAGGCGTAAAGCCTTTATTTTATTTTATTTTATTTATTATATATATATATATATTATATTATTTATATATTTTTTTTTTATTATTTATTATATATTTTATTATATATTTTATATATATATATATATATATATACAGGTGCAGATAGAAAACAAATAAAATAAAATAAATAAAAGGCTTTACGCCTTAAGGTGAATTTTATTAAAGATATCAAGCAAAAGTATAAAAAGTTCGTGGCTTTTTTCGAAATAATGCCATTTGCCATTTTTCTAGCAAAATGATTACGCCATCACTATAGAACTTCTGGGCTTGCTCGTAGAAGATTTCTACGTAGAGGGAAACAAATGTTAGTCATTTGAGCATAGAGCGACATCCATACTATTCAAATTTTGGCTGAGTCATTGAAAATGTGTGTGCATTGTCCTACTGCTTTATGAATTCTTTCACAAGCCAACAAAGCTTAATAGGGAAATTTTTTTTCTTTTTCAATTTTGGCTTATATTGAGAGCACACAGAGCAATAACTGATATCAAAGAAATATGACAATGTTTTCTCTTCTTTTTTATTATCCGTCGGCTTACACTCACCTTCACACATGCTATGACATAACTTGATTAGTTTCCTTGAGCTATGAAAATTTACGCGATTCAATGGGTAACTGCTACTATTTGGAAAAACGTCACCTTGATAGCGTCGAAGAATTGCGATGTTCAGTGTCTTGCTCGCAAGTACCCCAAAGTCGTATGTCGGACGTGTAAATGGGTTTTACAAATGCAATTTATTTTCAAGACTGAACTTAGTTATTCACACACACACACACACACACACACACACACAAACATACGACCAATGAAAATCAATAAATTCTACGGATATAATTGTCTTGCCTTAATTTTTACTTCCAACACACATTCAAAACTTCAACATGCAAATAGCTATGAACACGTAGATAACACGTCCTCCTCCAATATATCTGAAAACTTGCGAAGTGAAGGTTGAATACAAGAAAACAACTACAGACAGACGGACAGACAAGCTTAGATTCAAATTTAAAAGATATAATAGAAAGAGGATCTATTTCAAGTCCTTCAGGGTGTTGCATACATCTGCACAAACTTAATATACCCTTGTACTACAATTGCTGGTAGTTATTGTATTAAGAAAATGTTAAAGAAGAAAACACATAACATACAACATTCCATGCAGTTAGGCGTGTAAATATTTAATCACAGCTGAGCCCATTAAATCGTAAAATTCCGAAAATGAAAATCATAAGAATAATGATAACAATAAAATGACCAATTTTCGAAATAAGTGCAAAGACGATATAACACAACAATGAGAATATTTTCTGCCTCATAGCGAGAATACTAAAGATGTTGATTGCATTTTATTGGACGACTTTGGTCTAAGAATTTTTGTGTAATATTCTGCTGTAATGGCAGTAGGCTGTGATGAAAGTAAAGAAGTGGTTTTGTGGACCGAGCAGCCGCATGCAGTGACCGCCCCGCCACCTTAATCGCATATCGCTGAACCTATCTATCGAATAAATCGAGGAAATTCGCTTGTGAATGCATCGAGAAATTGGCCGAAAGATGGATGGACAATGATGATGTTTTATCATCTTTATCGATATGATGCTTTCTAAAAGCGGCATTCATATCTTTTCATGTCGGAAAGTATGTTGAGTACCATTTGCAAATAAATGTAATATAAGTTGGGCTTTGTCACACCCTACGACACTTATAGCACCGGTCATATTGTGTTTTGCGCAAATATTTGCATGCCAGTAAAAAGGACTTGAGAAGGATCTAACGTAAGAGGATTTAAAACGTCCTACAAAGGCTTTTCTCCGCCTTGCAAGGTTCCTTTACCGCCAGTCCCGATTCTTTTCTACTTCCATATTACATAAAATGACCAAAGGAACCATTCCGTCTGATGCCTATATGTCATGTATATGTTATATATAATATTTAGCAATTTTATTTATACAATTAGGCCTGTTAGCGATAAGACCAAGTTGGAGTAAGCAGCAAAGAAAAAGAAAGGCGATCTAATTTGCTTGCTCTTCAAATATTTTACATTTTTTGCTTTCCTTGAAATTTAAAACACTTTTCTCTCATAAATGCAACTCTAAACAGCCAATAATATCAACTCTGAAAAATCAATACCAACAACAAACGTAAGCCATTTAGTTTACACCTGATTTGATAGTTGTGTAGGAGAGCGTATCATAGAGCAAAAAAAATAAGAAAAATTCTAACCTAGAAAATGAAGCCGAACCTAACGTCATACATAATTAATGCCCTGATTTCAACTGAACTCACTGAGCTCAATTTTAATGTAAACTCTCGTCTTTCTCTTCTCTTTTCTCTGGTTGCCGTAAGATTGCAATATTAAAAGACAAAATGGGATGTGTCTTTAATTTGGTGGGATTATCCTGGTAAAGAATTTTACACATACTTTATACCCAATCTACCAAAACGTTAAGGTCATTTTCTATACATATATACATAAAAGAATTCATTCAGGTAGGATTATAACTATTTGGCGGGATTTTTAAGGCTTGAGACGTACTATGCGAGTTGTTGATGTTGTTGCCTTTAAAGGAGAGAGAGAGAGAGAGAGAGAGAGGGAGAGAGAGATAGATAGAGAAAGAACAAAGCAAAGCGAATTTCATAGATTTTCTCAATATAAGCAGAAAATAAAATTCAAGTGTTTCTTCTTCCGGCGTTTTCAGTTCTTGCTGCATATAGGTACCTATGAGGTATGAAAAACTATTGTTCCATTATTATTAATATCACTTTTCGTTTGTTGCAAATTCGGTCAAATTGATTAATAAAATTGTAAAATATTTTAGTTATTTAATGTTATTAAAGGAGAGTCCGTTTATAACAAGAAGGGATTAAGAATTTGAATTTGGCCTGAAAGTCTCGAATCTCGAAAAATCGTAATCGCAATCGGAATGACGTCGTTTGCTTTAAGGTGCTTTCGTTGTTACAAACGCTTGGAAAAGTGAGTATAAAAATTTTGAATAAAAAACAAAAAAGGGTTTCGAACATTTTTTTTTCGTTTTGATCGCTTTTCACAGTTTATCAGTTTGCCCCAATTGTCGAGAGTTTTTACTGCCATACTATGAAGAGAAAACAAAAGAGGAGCTATTATTAGATGAGATAAAAAGCAAACTAAAGGGTTGTGAAGCAGAAATTGAAGGATTGTGTAAAGATCTCAATGCGATCAAAAACGATTGCAAGCAATTGGAGAAAGACTACGAGATTTCCGATGACGACATGCCGCCACTGCAACACGATACTCTCGAATGCAGCAGTGCGCTTGAAGACACGGTCCAGCAATTGCAAACAAAAACCGACTCGCTAATCAAATCGCAAAAACTAATTGCCGAAGAAAATAGAATATTAAGCGAGAGACTTGACTACCTTTGTACAGAAATGCAAAGGCAAACTGTCAAGTACGAGCAATTATCTACAGAAAATAAAAACATGCAAAGCGTCATTAATCAGTTGAATGATACGAAATTGGAAAGTGGAATGAAACTCAAGAAGCCGGCAGACAATGCCAAGCAAGAAAATAAGAAAAAAAAAACTATAAACAAAACCAACAGATCCGAGAAGCATTTATTATATGAACCAATCAATGGAACGAATTTCGCTAATCGTTATTTTAAGGATTGTGATAGACGTACATCCGAGGCTGATGATGAGAGTAAAAACTCTAAAATGAGAACAGTCCCGAATAAAAGAGAGGGAACTCGCAAATTGATTGAACGAAAACCCAAAAATATGTCTAAAGTTCGTAGCAATGGCGCGATATTAAATATTTGTTTCGATAAGTAATGTGTGTTAACACACAGATAAGGATCTTAATTTAATCCTTTACTAATTTTTAACGATTTTTAGCGATTAACACAAAATAAACATAGCTTTTAATGGCATTGAACACATTGGTCAATAATCAATATTCCCGTTATGGACACACAAAAATGTCGTCGACATTTCTATGCTATTCTTCGAAATTGCGAATTCTCGAAAACAACGTCTGCCCGACTCTTTCTCTTCGTACATTGCGATCGTTCATTTACAAGGTTTCTGGTGAAGCTATTTTCCGTAAACTCGAAACAATGGGAAAAATTCGAGTTTCGTGTGCCAATGAAGTGAATGCGAGCACCAATATGTCGATCAATTGCCGATTTTAATATTAGAGCTACCGCGTGGGTCGATTTGATATCTGCTCGAATTTGATACTTCGAAAAATAGTTACAAGGCATGTAACTCAGCATTTAGCTTCTTCTTCTTCTTCTTCTTCTTCTTCTGCATTAAATATTACGTTTCTCGATTCGACCATGGCTTGCTTTCAGAAAGGAACGTCAACTGTTACGAATCCCTTAGAGTTTACTTGCCATGTTTTCAAGGCTTTTTCTAGTGGCTCTCTAGTGGCGCTATATTGCAGGTTCTGGTTGCTATCAGATGCATATTCACAAATAAAATTCTCCCCGGACTTGGACCTTTCGAGCAGGATTAAAAATCTTAAAAATCTTATCTTCATTTCGAGGATAAGTATTGGATATGGTGAGACTACATACATACATTCATAAAATTCATTTACATACATTACGCAGTTTTTTATTCATTCCGAAAAAAATAGAGATGTTTTCGGTTTACGTGATACCGTAGGCGTGCCCCTCGAACGATTCGGCTCATTTTCAATGTTTCGGCCAAATTTATAGTCAATAGCTTCTTAATTTCTTCTGCCAAGAGGATGTTTACACAGACGGACAGACGGACACGTCATCATTCGGTGCTGGGTATAACAAGTGAAGCAAGTAAAAGGAACGGTTATATGTACAAAACTATTGTATGATTGCTGCAGATTTCATAATCTGCTCTCTTCAACAAACGTCAGCTCTCGCTGGCTTTTGAAACGAATCTTCTTGAGTTTCCAGCCATAATACAAACGTGAATTCCATAATTGAAATCATTTCAGTTATTCAAAATTGCGTATAATTTTCTTTAGAAAAAAAAAGAAACTAAGAAATTGAAGCGTGAACTTCGAACAGAGCGAACATAATTTACCAAGTGTTTCGTGTATTTCGTATATTCGTGCGCGCGTTGATAGTAAGTAAAATAAAGTGTTGGCCCTCCTTACCTAGCGCCTAGTAAATAATTTTACTAACCGATTGAGTTAACATTTCCGCTAAGCATTAAATCGGAAGGATTGCAAAAAACTTGAAAAAGGAAATGCTGCGTGATTTTTATTTTAATTATTAAATAAAGGGAATAACATATGAAAGTTAAATGATTAAAGATATGGGTGTGTTAAGATTCCAAGTTGCATCTCTCGACCGTTGCCGTCCTTGATGCATGCATTATAGATCAGTAACAGTTAGTGGCAGACTTCCTTTACTACTTTCTTTCATTCTTTGAGTTGAAATTGTCTTCCGCAGCCATAACTTGACATTTTCCCTAAGAGTTGTTAGGAAATTCCGCATCCTCTATATTAGTGTTTTGATAGCCAAGCAATGAATTGGCATCGTCATCCATAAATTCGTAGATCATTACAGATTTATAATCGGGATGATTTCGTGCATTCATTCTGTTATTTGGAAAATCAATCTTTGCTTGAAGACTTCCCAGCTCAACCACTAGAGAAACTTTATCCGGCAAACGATGATTTACATAACGTTGCTCTACGAGGCGCACATTACGGACATCGGCTGGAGCCAATTCTACATCTAACAATGATGCAAATCACTCACAATCACTCCCGCCATCGGATAGCATAGATAGCCGAAATGAAAATCTTTGATAAACACGTTAAACATTTCGTTACACTTGTTAATGTCAATCTCGTCTGACTCGTCCTCAGATCTCGCGGACGGGATGTCCTCCGTATCATTGTTTATCTTCATTTTTTGCAGCTCATTATTAGGGGATTTGACAGATGTCTCCAACTCCATACCACCACCGTACTGGTCAAGCAAATCTTGCCGCTTGGTTTCTTCAATGGAAAGTTGAGAGACTTTTTGTTCCATTATTTTCAACGTTTCACTGTTCACTTCATTTTCTTTGGCTTTTTCCTTATTTTGCGATAAGAAAAATTCGTTTTGCTCTTGCATCTGTTTCATTATATCCAACGTCTTCTTATATTGCTCTAGCAAAACTATTTTACTAACATTTCGTTTAAGCATCTCTTCGTCAGTCATCGTGCATTCTTCTTGCAATCTCTCCACTTTGTGTTCATAGCACATAGTGTAGCAAGTGGATTGCAAGTCCTTCACTACGGACTCGTCGACTGCATTCACATCGAAAGTTAAGAACAATTTATGCAGAATGTTGTAATAACATCGACCTATCGGGCATTCTGTACATCTGCGTAACCAAGAGAATCGCATTATTTTTCGCTTGGGGTGTTGTTTTTTTTTTGTTGTTGTTTTAAACTTACCGCATGCGCTAATCCAGAATGCAAAAAGCATGAAAGACGTGGCCACAGGTCGTGCTGTAAATGGTGTCGGTCGGTGCTGCTGAAGTCCTTCCTTACATATCGGACACTTAATGCCAGATGCTGATGGCATGTTTTCCTACAATGTTGTTGTTATCCTAACAGCAGCGATATGGAAATATTTGACAAGCGCCAGCCGCGATTTCCAATCAGAAGCCTTAATCTTATTTAGCAAAAAATCCTATCGTATCGTATCGTCTCGTATCGTATCGTATCGTATCGTACTAAAGGTGCGTTCTTTTTTTTGCTCACTTCTGGCAAAATAGTTCTAACCGCTGTTGTAGCTTGCGGACCGGAATCGGCTGAATTTTGATTTCTGCACTTTCTACGAAATCGAACAACTGAGGAAACAAAACAGAAAATATACAAAAAAAAAAAAAAAGAACGGCACTGTTGACGAGCGCACCGGCACCGCGCGGACTGCTCCTTAGCTACAATTTTGGTATTTTGTATAAAATTCTGTTAAATATATATTTGTAAAATTTATCTTCCTTTCGGACCTACGGACGTGTTCGTTTCCGTAATTTAAAAAAAAGAGAGAGAGAGAGAGAGAGAGAGAGAGAGAGAGAGAGAGAGAGTGAGAGAGAGAGAGAAGAAGAAGAATTCGATGACTCAAGCGCCAGACCGGAGCTACACAGTCACAATTGCTGAAAAATCTTGTATTGCGGATGTATTTTGAGTTTGTCTGAATGTTTTGTTTGTCGGTTTTCCGGGCAAATTGCGTAAATTTAAAAGTGCAATGACCGATAAAGCAAATATTGATGTAAGAGGAGGTTTTGATAAGTGGTTTCCATAGCGGGCAAGCGCTTAACGCTTAACATTCTTTGCATTCTTTTGCAAAAATACAAGAGACGAGAGAATGTAACGAAAAGAAAGTCCATCACTTGAGATGGGAAGTAATGGCAAGGGGATAATGGGAGTGGATGGATGCACACACACAGGTGTATGACGTTACATTATTTACATATAATCTCTAAAATGGTTAGTTGGCCTTGTCTTATAACAAATGGCCGTAAAATTTCTTAAAATTGTGTAAGTGTTTGGAAGATGTGTGTTCGACATAATTATTTGAAGCGGAGCGAGGGTTACAAGAGCGGGAAAACTTTTTGTGCATTTGCCTATACTTATATGCCTATACTTATATCTTATCTCGTCATATAAGATTGACAGAAATGTATATGGACGCATGGACAAATGCAAGCACAAACTCTCTCTCTCTCTCTCTTTCTTTCGCTTTCCCATGCACACAAGTAGCACACAATAGCAATAGAAAGCAATTTACTTTGCATTACAGAACTTGTATATCTAGAATACGTTCAGCACGTAAGGCAGGCTTCACTGAAAGGCTGAAACGAGTAGTCGCGCGCGTATGTGCATTCAACTAAATTTATTTATGGTCCATTAAATGTTGCTTTAAGTTTATGATAGGTTTTATTAAATCTGCACAACAGAAACCAAGTGTGAAATAATTTATATGTGAGATAATTCATAGCATTTTTGAAAGAGCGCATACGCGTGCATGTATCTACACGTTCTGTGGCTAGACATGATGTCCACTAAAAGATGCACTGCTTGCGTTCTCTCTCTATAGACCAATATGTAAAAGGTTTTTGTTGTAAGACTACGTTAAGCACAAAAACAAAAATATATAAGACCTGAAGAGTCGTTGTGTCTGCCGTTGGTTGGTTGCTTGATTGTCATTGTAATTCATTGTTCATGTGGCAACATACTTTAAATAATAGATTTCGTTTTCACAGACCACTGGCTATGCATCCCTACATACACACACATAGTGATGATTGCTAACTTGAAACTTGACATTTAAGGTATAAGTGTACGCCATATAATGAAATTATAGCAGAGAGAAAACAATATCTTCTTCTTAATGCGTGTGTGTGTGTGCAAACATTTTCTATAATATTTCTATTCTGTACTTTATCGATTATTTCTTCTTCTTCAATATTGAATATGTTAAGCTTGCAAGGGTCGGACTTTTGCTCATGCAAGACCGCGTTTTTGCGAAAATACGGTCAAGGCAAATACGGTTGAAAGGCAAATTTCATGATCGGAGCGCTTTGATGACAACAACTTTCGTTACGTTATTATTATCTACGAATTCTACGATGATCACATCACTCATTCATATCCTGACAGTTATGGCTGCTACGCACATACCAACCCAAAGACTACAACTGCAACAACTGCAAGCAATTTCGGACCGACGGACTTTTCGAACTTTAGCACAAGATTTTATTTTCTCCATATTTCATCCATTTGTGTTTAATCTTCTCACCGAAATGAAAAATTCATTACACTACGTGTATTACTAGAGCGAAACATAACCCTTCACCATTTTCAGAATTAAAAAGATCAACGAGATCGGAACTATTGCAGAGTATAGGGGACAGTAGAGAAGTAGAGAAAATCGTTTTAATTGTCATTTCAATCGAACACCTGGGGGTAACATAAAAGCAATGGGCAGATCTATACCCAATAGGCAATTAGCAGTTGAGCGGTATGAGTGTTGAACTAAACTCGACACAATACATAGACACAAACTATTCTCTATTCGTTTTTCGCTTTTCACATAACAAAATTTCTGCTCGAAAAGCAGACAAAACGTTATTAAATATTTTTCCTTTTCTCTCTCTCTCTCTCTCTTTCCCTTTGTGCCCGGATAAAATCTTTTTAAAGGCGATATTTTTTGATCGCTCGAAAAATATTTCGGATAAATTCAATTTTAACGCATCTTCCAGCGCGGAACTGTGGAAGGGGGAGAAGGCATTTTATCTTGTTGTTGCATTTGTTGCAGACAAGCTTTGTGAAGCTAAATGAAGCCACTTGAACACACTACTTGCGGTCCTCGGACTGTCGCGTTAAATACACCGCATACACCACTCGATATGGTAACCAAAAGTTTTGGATGCGATCCACAAGTCACGTCTCCGAACATAGTTGTGTTGATTGGGGCAGAACACTTGCCAAATACCCAAAACGGTTAGAGAGGAAAAAGTCCTTAAGGACAATGGTGTGCAACGTTGAAGGATGTACTCAAAGCCATTACACTCATTGCAGGACTTACGTATCGACGATTAGAGCGAAGTCGAAGATTTCTTTAAAAAGTTTTTAGCCAAGCCATCATTTCCAAGCTTGCTGTACCACTGGCTCGTTCAATCTTCATCCGATCGCCTTGATATTTTAACAGCAGCCTCAAAATAAGTGTAAGCTTGTCTCTCCGTCTCCGTCTCCGTCCGCTTGGTTTTCTTATGTTCAATTTACACGTCACAAATATTTTCATCCAATTTGGCTCACCCACATCTTATGGTCCAAGGATGAACGCTATTGACAATGGTTCGGATCGGATCACTTCAACCACTTAAAATAATGACATTTTCAGAATTTAGCGACAAAAACATTTTAAATTTGTGCGAAAACTTTGAATCGGATGAGCCATTATTTTGAACCCTTTGCTCTGTAACCTTTCCTACGAAAACTATATCTTTCTTGTACGGTGAAAAGATGTAGTTTCCGATATTTCTTGGTAAAAATTGTTTCGTAACAATACGACATAAAAACTAACCCCTAACCTAATTGGGACCATATAGATCTGTTTTTTTTTTTGGATCTCGGGCCATGTAAGGATGCTAATGAGAATTGAGTCTAATTTGTGATATTTAATGATGAAAATTGATTCGTAAGCGTATTTGAATATAAAACCATATTTGGATCAAGCAGGTCTACTCTTTGCAGATCGTCACATACAAGGATTATCATGAAGGTGAAGTATTAAGGATTTATACGCAAATAATTTTTAATATTTTATGAAGAAAATTGGATTCGAAGCACATGGGTCGGCTTTTAAAAAAAAAAAAAAAAAAAAAAAAAAAAAAAAAAAAAAAAAATTGAAAGCTAATAAAATCTTTGACAAGTAAATTAAGTCTCCTA
>KK502407.1:3601871-3614556 GCA_000688735.1 Glossina austeni
TTATCACGAAAATCCATGAATGACTGCATTAGGGAAGTTCATGGTCGGCCTTGTCCGACTATAATTTTTTTTTTTTTTTTTTTTTTTTTGTTTTGCAGACAAAGTTAAGTGGATATAAGAGCTTCGGCGCTTATTTGTTGTTGTTGTTGTAAACTTTTGGGAATGCCTATTGAAAAGACTTGTGTCTGACGTGTCGTACGTTATTGATGAAAATACATTAACTTAATATCGGTGACAGTCATTAGGCGGAGTGACATAACGAAATCCATTTAAATGAAAATATCAGTTACGTTACGTTACGTTATTATGTATATAAACTATTCATACACGTCATTTTTGGCTCGTATAATAGATTATGAAAACAACATATGTAGTCGTGTAGTTATAGTGTTTATGTTGTTTTGTTTTTTTTTTTGTTTCTTTTTTTTTTTTCTCTCCGTCTTGTTTCGGACATTATTCACACACATATTCTTTCGTAGGAAAATCTATTTGTTTTACAATCAAAGAATATCGTTCTGCTGTTCTAATGTTTGTAGCTGTGTTAAGTACTGACATGAATATCCTTTTATTACTGTTCAGATGTTTACATGTTATACATGCATGAGACAAACACATGTATGGATGTGAATGAGAAGGGAATCTCATAAATCATGCACATGAGTGTATGGTATGCATGAACTAAGCATTTAGAGTTTTGGATGGACAAGAGTTTACAACAACAAGAGTTGTCCAACCTTTTTTGTTGTTTGTTTGTTTGTCCGATATCGTTATTTAAAATGAGAAATTCTTTCAATTCAAAATTAATATTAAAATGCAATTTTTAATTATTTGTTGAGTGAAGAAAATCAACGGATAATAATGTTATCGAAAATGAAGATACCGCCCACACATTTGTAAAGGAAAAGGAAATAATGTAACAAACAAAACTGAGAACACCTTTGCTTTCCCTTCCCATTTGTTCGCTCGTTACTCATACATTGTGGCCTTTCAACTTTCATTCTATAAAAACAGAAAAAGCCAGCCATGCCCACATAATTTTTTAGAATATGAAAATTGACATTTTCCATTGTTTTTCTAATCCTTCATAGGTTAACGTTGATGGATTTCAATTGTTTTCATCAATTTTATTATAATACGTTTGCAGGAAAATGCAGCTTCGGATGTCCCCAGTGGAAAATACACAAAAATTATAATTTAGTCTATGCGTCGCCTAAAAAAATTGCTGAGACGTAAGGCAGACAGCCGTACTTTGTATACCTTTAGCGGGTTTGCAATGCATTTTTTACCTGGTGTTTCTCTCTCTTTCTCTCTCTCTCTCTCTCTCTCTCTCTCTTTCTCTCTTTCTCTCTCTTTGATACCGTAGGTGTATGTATGTACTGCATTATCTTAATAACTGCAATTAATTTTTGTACCCTACACTAAATGCGGTAAGCATATATTAGGCTGGTGCAGATGCATATGATGCAAAGCCCAGAGAGATTTGGAATAGATGCACCAATAAACTTATATATCAATCGATTCAGGAATATGTTCTTAATCTTAATACCTTAGGGGCATGAAGAGTTTATAACCGTTGACCCTGAATGAAAAATCTTTCGCTCGTAGAATTGTTATCGACTAAATATGATCAAATTGCGATTAAGTTTCGAGCCCCCTTTATATGTTAACAAGGAATATTTTATTCAATATTTTATGGTGAAAATTGGTATGAGGTAGAGACTTACAGATGGAACATAAAAATACATGAAAAGCAATCTAAAGGACAGAGGGACAGACAAGCTTAGAATCACTTTCTGAATCGATCGGTATAATGAAAGGTGAGTTTATTGTAAGCCATTCTGGATACGACGAACGTTCGCACAAACTTAATATACCCTGTATTAGAGGTGTAGGGTATAGAGTATAAGTGGTTAGCTGCCATTTTTGATGAGAATTACACCATCACTACCTTTTGATCATATTTTTAATTTTTGTAGTAAATACTTTTCATATATATATATATATATATATATATATATATATATATATATATATATATTTATACATATTTTTTCTCTCTTTATAATTATATTGTTCTAAATAAATCAATAAACAAGTTTCGTGTAATACGGTTTCGATGTTACCGTGTTATACGAGAGGCGCTTGCATATACATATTAAATAAAAGATTTAAGGAGTTAAGGAAACAACACACACACACACACACACACACATTCGTTTCAGTGCAAGTGAAGTGAAGTGAAGTGAAGAATCAGCTCAAATTGATGCCATACTTTCGTTCTCTCTTTATTTTAATGCTGCAAACTGAAAATGTTCCGATTCATTTTAAAGATAAAAAACAAAGACCTGAGATGGTTTTTGTAATAAGTTTTCGCTTTGGGGAAATTATTGTTCTTTTAAATGTGATCACAAGCGATTTAAATCAAAATTTTCATAACATTCGAACAGAACAACACTGCACGTACGGACATATATTAATGTAATTATTTATTAATTTATTTTTTATTTTCATCGCAATAGAATGACGAGTCAAATTATTATTATCTATATCGATCTAAACCGATTTTGCTAACAATGTCGCCTATCTACATATTTCTCATTCATATCCGCCAAGTTTTTCCCGCTGAGTTTTGCTGGTTCGCTAATGCACTGTGCGATGAGAGTTTTCAGAGATCACTAAAATTGATTGAAGTAATTGCTTGTAAGTGGGCGTGCGTGGGCCCTATAACTGCGTCTATATGAACTAAAATAAGAATATTGAACACATAACTTAATCTCCCAAATATCAGTTTGGATCTCGGTCGCAGTGTATATCGGAAAATTAAAAAAAAGTCTTGAGACTTTAGTTTACTAAGTAAAGTAAATACCTTACCATACTAAAGAGCATATAGAACAGCTATTGGAATTGGAACCGCATGGAGTATCAGCAGAGAAGCATAGCAGAGACTTAATATTAACCGTTTGAGTATCAAGCAGCGCGACCGCTCTGTTCAGATTTCATGTCGAGAAAACCCATACAATTTTGAAAAAAAACTCGAAGGGAAGAATCCCAAGCAGCGCGATCGCGCTGTTTAGATGTTATGTCAAAACTGTCTGGGATTCTTCGACAGTGTTTTTTCAAAACCGTTTGGGACTCAAACGATTAATATCGCAGATGTATCCACAACACGTGTTATAGGAGCGTGTTAATTAAGAATAAAATGTTTCCACTGATGGCTGCGAGCAAAGTTGTGCTCTTTGATTCGCTATAGCAGTTAACGAACGAAGGTTGTCTTTAAAATTAATGGGAGGGGGGGGGGGGGGGGGGAGTTCCCCCCATTTGCGTACGGCAATAAACTATACCAGGGATGAGGAAGCGAGCATTTGGCCCACTCACACATTTTCTAATGCGGTACTTCAGGGTAGCGAGGCCCCCTTCAATGGGGATTGTCTCTCTCCCTGAGGGGTCGTCAATCAACTACCTCTCGATTGCCAATGGTTGCCAATGGCAACCCGTCTGATTAAGGTTTCATACCAGGTGCAGACGTAAAACACACACAAACATCTATACCAGGGATGGGTAACGTACGGTCCGCTTGCATTTAAAATTTATGTATGAAAACTTAACTTTTTTGAAAATTTTATATTTTTCTCTTCTAATGTTTATAATAAATTCTCGTTATCAGAAATCATTTTTAGTTCCGGAACGTGTTCTTGTCCAAAAAGAAAGTACCAGAACGACGTTCCGGAGCGTTCCGGCTCGACAAAACCACTGTATATAGGAGAGAAGATCTTCGTCACTTTTCTCTGCTAATACTATCCATTTATCCATTTATGTCATTTATGTCGAATGGAAGGACAAGTGGATTTACAATTCTCTATAATTAATTCGCAAATTAATTCTGCAGTTTTTTAATCTCGCTTTAATCCATTTCATACTAATTCTCTTTTGTGTTCGTAATGATTTTGAAAAAGTACATACAATTATACAATAAATACCTTTGTTAGCATAAAGTGTTTGGCATCGATTGTGAAAAGTACGATTTTATTATATAAAGTTTGAAATTTTCAATTTGCCAAAGGCTTTATATTCTTAACTCACAGTTTATGCAAATTTGCTTGCAAAACCAATTAAAATCGGATTTTCTCATTCTATTCTTCTTCTTCTTATTCTTATTCTTCTTCTTTTTCTTCAATTTTGAGTATTTTACATAATATTCCGTTTGAAGTAAGTTAGTGCTTGAACAGCAAACCAAATTAAACAGACGGTCCTATAAACGGCAACAAATTTCCAAATTTCATTACAAGGATGCACACAAAAAAACTAAAAAAAAAAAAAAACAAATCTAAAGTAAAATGTGACGGAAGTGCAATAACAATAAAAATAATTAAGAAAAAAAGACGAAAACATAAATTGAAAAATTTCAAAAAACTATGTCCTACTTTTCCAGTTAACAATATTGTTAAGCTGGAGAAAGAAAATTAACTCTAGAGCTACTTGTTATGTGAATAAAAATATGTGTGGAGAAAGACAAACACGATTAAATTCTTTAATGGACTTTTTAATGTCTTTTCGAAAGAAGAAGCCAACAACAATTCTTGCTCATCATATCATATCATATACACATGGCGAAGTTCTTGTGTTCGTCGTTTCGCCGATTTCACCGTTCGATATGTTTCTCATTCGTTCATAGTCATCAATCGGTTCAGGCAGCTCTCTTTCATAAAAATTCTTAAATGCAAAGAAAACAAAAATCCGATCCGCACCATATTTCAATAGCGTTCGTTCTTGGACCAAAGCACATCAGTGAACCAAATACGAAAATTTTCAGGCTAGAAATTGAACGCCTAAAAACAAGACGGACAGACGGACAGATGGACAGACGGACAGACAAGATTAGATCGACTCAGAAAGTGATTCTAATTCAATCAGTATAATAAAAGACGGATCTATCTCAACTCCTTCTAAGTTTTGTATACCACCGTATCAACTTAATATACCCTCAAGTCCCACAAGTTGCATAAAATATAATGAAAGGTAAAAAAAAAAATAATATTCAGCTGTGGCGGAATATTTTCATATCCTATAATATTGAGTGGGCGTGGCTAATCGCTTTTATTTTTGTAAAATAGAAGTGAAAATTGATACCGTCTGTCCGTTCTACTTTATAAGTAACGAGCAATAGACCCGGAAAGCAGAGGCTTCCTCAGCTTACGTAGCGTAGGTATCCTTTGGCCGATTTGACACATTTTTAGTAACAGTTTACGTACAGCAACGTCCAATGTTTTTGACGACTATGAAGGCAACCTTTTTTTTGGTTCTTTTGTTTGATCCCAAATTTTGATACTGATCAACAATATATGTGTTTTACAGGATTTCCGAAGTTTCTTTCAGGGTGTTATAAACGTTAGGGTGTATAAACATTTCGTGGACGCGATCGTGCAAGTGCTGAAGTGCTGCTTTTGCAAAACGAGATGTTCGCATTTTACGTTGCATTATAGGTGTGACGCGTGCAAGAACTTCCAATAGTGACGCTTAACTTTTATTAAACAGGTAGACTGACAGACGGTTGGACAAAGAAACGCATAGACGGACAGGCTTAAATCAACTCAGGTCTCTGAAACTTACTTTGCAAACTTAATTGCAAACGTTTCCACAAATGGCTCGGGTGGCGGGCATAATAACTTAGTATTGACGAGAGGTTAAGGCGAGTTTCGCTTCTTATACACCCGAATGAAAGTCGAGAATATATTGAATGACACAAACGTCTGCATCTGAGCCCCCTTGAACTACAAGTATTTTTAAACTCAGTCTGAGAAAACAGAGCCGGCTTGATTAAGGCCCGGTCCATTTGCTTCTCCCTCATTCGGTATTTGAACGCTCGAAGCAGTAAAAATTGACGCAGGAAATTGAAGCTTGACACATGTGCATATGTTGACCGAGTTCGAAAATGGGCGTGTCAAGCCCGAAATCACACATAGTAAGTAAAAAAGATCGTAAATTGCATTTTAGGGAACTTATCATGACATGAAAACATGATATGAACATTAACTCGCATCGTTCATAAAAAGGATTGCTTTCACTTCACTTAATGATGATGATGATGAATAAGTGAAACGAGTTAAAAGGTTAGCCAAGATAGTTAGTTAGTTGGGCAACACTAATAGTTGGTTGATGCTATCAAATATTTTACATCGCTTAACGATCCTTCTTTCCTATCTTTGTCATAAAATATTATATAAAAAAAAAATGTGATTTGATTTTGTCGCTATACAATGGCTAAGATTTGGGAATGTTGGACTAGATGGAGTAAGTTTCGTATAATTTAAATTATAAAAAACTAAAACTAAAAATAAAAAAAAAAATTTTGTTATCATTTTTATGGATTATTTCTTATAATAAAGACTTTTGTATGGGAGGTGGTTCCAAAACTGACGTCATCGTATTGAAATATTTCCTCATACGCTGAGTATGTCAAGATAGGGTTTTTCATCGATTTTTCAAGTAATGATTTTTTCCAAAAGATAAAATATGTATGGGTGGAGGTGATCGTGAAACTGGATCGATTCAATTCTTCTTCAGGTGTTTTCGCTGACTGTGACTGAATGAAAATCGCCCTATACATGAACAGATATTAGAGAGACAGAGGGGAGATACTTACGAGCAGATCGAGCATTCCGTGCATCGGGTTAGTATAATCAAGGCTGCATCTATCATTTCAGATATGTTGCATACATCCTCATAAACTTAACATACCCGTATCATCATAACTTGCAGACTAAATAGAGTATAAGAGAAACATATTCATCGGTATGAAAAATTCTTTATAGAATTCTGGCTTTTAGCAAATTTTGTTCACGTTTTCATGTAACTCCCATCTCTGTAATGAGCCTGACTGACTCCGCCTACAGCTTTATTTGCTTTCAAATGTTTTTTATTCGTTTCTTAATTTTCTACTTAGTACGACTTTTATAAGCGGTTTTCTATTTTTTTTTTTTTTTTTTTTTGTGTTTAAATGATTTCTCGACGAGCGTGTATTCACTTCGTACGATGGCCGAGATGAATGCATTTTCCATGGAAAAGTATGAGGGCATATTTAGTCTCTTTCCACCTCTGTGATCCAAGCTCTCTTTAATGCAAAATTAAAATTACTTTCGATTCTATTCACCTCTCAATTCAGTTTAGTTCGCAAACTTATAGTAATTTTTTCTTTTTAATTCGCTTTAGCTTAACCTAAAAACTTTTATATGTTGTTTGATGTTGTTGTTGCCGCGATTTCATTATATTTTTATGAAAGGTCTGACATTTCATATTAAATCATTTTCAATCCGTAATCAAGTATTGGGTTCCTTTGTGGAAAAGCATTTACTGTTCGCTCTCTACATTTCTTCCTTTAAAGTGAAATTTTGCCTTATTTTGATTTCCTCTACACAAAGACACAAACAAACACACACACACACGCACATACACACACACACAAGAGGTTCGTTTTCTCTTTTCGACACATCCTGCGATAATTTTGAGGGAGATATCTTAAATTCGTTCGGTTGTATGATGCAGCAACTCAGAAAGACTCATTTTTCATTGGTCTAACAATTTCGATTTCGAGACCTATAGATTATACGACTTTACTGGAAGAACTTTTGGCCTATGAAAGTCTATTTTTCGAACTCCTCCTCCTCCTACTCCGTTGCAGTTCTTATCAAAAAGAAGCCCTTATATGGTAATCAGGTGTAATGTTTGTGTGTATATTTTACATGCACATACACTCGCGGACACACACTATAATGATTTGGCATAAAAATTTATTGTGCAAAGTTTTTTTTGTTTAGCTCGATCGGTCTATTTCTCGCACCCTCCCTCCCTCCCTCCCTTCCTCCCTAATGAGGGGTTTTTATAATGAATCAAATTTTATATATAGACAAGTGAGAGAATTGCATTAGACGATCGATCTGGTGTAAGACATTGGAAAGTCGACTTTCCTCCTCCATGACGTTTAAATTTCTTCTTTTATTTTTTTTTTCTGCTTCTCTTGTTTTATACTTCATGCCATCAATACATTTTTTTTTTTGTTCGTGTGGAAACTTATAAACATATATTAAACGATTTATAAACAAAAAGAACATATTTAGTGCGCCAAGCAGTTGAAAGTCTTTTAAGTGTCACGTTTAACGGTTACAGCGCAGAGATATATGAAAAACTGTCGCATACTGTTGCTATGGTGTGTCGTCAGTCACTCCTGCCAATTTCTTCGTGCACATATAAGCTGTGCGTGTGCATGAATGTTTGTCTGCATTTATGGTAAAGGCAAAGGCAAAGGCAAAGGCAAAGCTGAAGAAAAGATTGTATTTTGTTTCGAGTAAAACTGTAAACTAAACAGTGTTTGTCTCCAAACTTGTTTTAACATATAAACCACGACAAGAAAAATAATAAAAAAAAAAGTCCCCCTCATTTTACCGAAGAATAATATTTCTAGGATATCCTCTCACTTCATTTTAAGGATCTATGCACGGTGTTTGTCGAAATGCGAAATGCGAAATACGACAGCAAAGCTTTCAGCTCGACACCGCACGATACCTCCTCCGACCGCATCATTTCATATAAAATGTTCCCTTTCGTTCTCTATATCTCGTGTTATGCGAGTGGTGTTGCTTTTCTGCTTCGATTGCTGCCTTCGCTAAGCGAAGGTAAACTTTGTTAGAACTTATAGTTCTTTGTACGTACATACATACGTATATAAAAACAAAAACTGAATATATATTAGGTTTCCGTTGTGAAAGGAAAGAACTCTACTAACTTTAAACAGTAATGCTGTCTGTCTGCCTGCCTGCCTGCCTGCTGCGAGTGCAAGCAAACATTCAAAGAACGCTATTAGGTTTGTGACGCCAAGAAAACTCATTTTTTATCCTTTTATAATTTTATTCTTTTCGTTTTGTTCTCTTTTTTTTTTTTTCTTTTCTTTCATTATTTCTCTCCTTGTCTTCCTGTGACCAAAAAAAAAAGAGGAAAAAGCAAACATAAACTTTTATATTGCTTTTGTATGGCTTTCTAAAGCGAGCGTTAAGGTGAATTTGTGTTTGTCTTCATGACGTGGCGGAATTTTTTTTTTTTTTTTTTTTTTTTTTTAGTTGTTAACTGGCTTTAGTTGTTCAGATTCCGTAAGTTTGCTACTAATATAAGCGATATGGGAGATATGTGTGCGGAGTGTTTAGCGTTCAATTCAATTTCGTAAATATTTCGAAGTTTTTAATCAAATAAGCAAAGGAAACCCTATTCCCCATGAAGTTTAAGGTTAAACGCTTCAATATCGACCTATCTTCTAAACTTCAATTCAGTTATCCTCAAAAATGACGGAACATTTCTGGGGTGTTACGAACCGTGCATGTGATGATGTGATGAACGTTGAGTGGAGGCCAGATACTCAGATAATCGTCTTTAAATCGGTGAAAACAGAAAGTGCGTCTCTATTAATCGACCAAAACTTTATTTAGAGCGCAAATTATTACCGGACATGCCTTGGCCAGGCCAGGCCAGGTCAGGAGTGAAGAGAAACTCTTTCATTGGCTTTTTTCTTAACTATGATATTTTTTCTTATCTTCATCAATAAATTTTTTTTTGATTTGTTATTGCGACTATTGTTGTGTAATTATTATAAAAAAATCATTAATTCATTAATTTAATTAGTGAAAAAGTTTTCACATCTAATGTAAAATTTTTAAGTTTCAGGTTTGCTTCTCATTTCACTCACGTCAGGCATTTCTTGATAACATCGCGTTCAGAAATTTCTCATTTATTGTGACATATACTACTTCGGCTATATTAAAAATCAAAGCATATATTAGGGGGACCCATAACTAATCAATTATTTTGCATTCATAGACAAATTGCTTTTTTTGAAATGACCGTCGTTTGCGATGACTTGTTGCCATCGTTCCGGCAAAAGTTCAACCTCCCTCTTGAAAAAGTGGGATGGGCGTGACTTAAAATATAACTCAAGGTGCGTTTGGACATCGGATAAGAAATTAAATGAATGCTCCAGTGACCTGAACAGATGGTAGTCCGACGGTGCTAGGTCTGGAGCGTATGGAGAGTGCGGTAGAAGTTCCCAGCTCTTGAGTAATCTTCGCTGCATGAGGATGGGCAGAGTTTCAGACGGACCAGAAAAGTAAATCTCCAACTATTGCTTGAAGTTTAATCATCTGTGGGGCGTTTTCTTACACGATTTGTCATCAGGAACATTGGAAACCACGTTTCTACCCTTTTTTCATCTAGAGACGTGTGTTGTTCACGTCTATCGAGTGTCACTCATAACTTTTTCTTTCTTCAACTGTTCGATATAGAATCGGTTTCGAATTAAACGCTTCGCTTAGATAATGAATTCGTTTTTCTATATATTTTTTTTATTTAATTTTTTTTTATGTTAATTACATCTTACGCTTAGAAAACCACGTAATGCACAAATTGTTAATTGCATGGCGTTCGTGCCAACTGATAAACACCAAAAATTGTAAAACATAAGTAAACTTGCAATGAATTATGCCCCGAGTTAAGATAATTTGTAGCAAAAAGTAGTTGCTGGACAAAGTTTTGACATGTTGCCAGCAATAGTTGTCTGCAAACAAATGCCTTCTTGCCTCCTCTCTCTCTCTCTCTCTCTCTCTGTGAAATGAAGAAGAAAAGTAGGTACGACAAAATTGACTGCATTTGGTTTTGTGATGCGATATATTTTTTTTTTCCTCTCCATATTTCGGAATTGGATTCGATTTATTTGCACGAAACCGATCACATCACACTTATGCGAAAATACTCCGTTTTGCCAAAATCTTGCTTACATCGTGCCAGAGGCACTTCTACTACCTGTAAATGAATATTTCATCAAGCGATCTTCGAAACCCTTCAACGACGTACCAAACAATCTGGAAAACGGTTTAGAGAATGTCTCGTTAATTTTTAAGCATGAAGTTATTTTTATATCCTACACCAACTGTGATATAAGCGTATGTTAAATTTGTGTGCCGATGTGTGCAATACCCAGAAAGATTTGAGACCCTTTTGAGATCCCTTTTCTATTATAGCAAGCGATTCAGAAAATGATTTTGAATGATTGGATCCAAGACTGTCTGTCCCGTATCCAATTGCCGATCTGATAACTGTCCTGAGCATTGTTATGCTCAATTTTGGCACGCGGACTTGTTGTGGTCCAAAGACGAACGTTATTGCAAATGCTTCGGATTCGATTAACTTTTCAATCATTTCTCCGTTTTTGTCTCATAACTTTTGTGGGATCACTCCAATCACAAAGATGAAGATAGGAATCTGAACTTTGGCGTAGACATCTCTCGAATGATTAAGAATGTGAGGTTGAAAACCACGGCCGTATACGACCGCAATACCGAAGAAATTGAAATAATTTGGAAAAAATGCCGACATTTTTTTTAATATTTTTGTTTGTAACTTGCGATCCCGTGGAGGAATTTCCGAAAACCCTTGACCATCCAGTCCAATAAACTTAAATTAAAATTTTATTTTCGATTGGGAACACTTTGGAAAATCGAACGAGGACTGGTCAAAAAGATTATGGCCATAATGGTGGAAATAAGTACGTTACGTATATGTCGGTATTTTGGGGATTAAAGACTTCCAATAGAAGGCTTTGCTTAATAAATTATAATTAACAGTTTTGCGCTTAAATTATAATTCATTTGAATGATTCGTACGAGCGGTAAAAGTTTACTTTCTATATGTGTCAGTGCCAGAAGGGGCCCAACTCGCAAACATATCCTTTCTTTTTCTTCCTACCATTTCATTTCCTTTGAGTTGAAAAACATTGCATTTGACGGCCATGACACATACAGATATAAATTATAACATAGCCTTGTTTACCATAATTGCATAGAATTTCTGTAAATATTTTGATGTGAATATGTGCGAGCTCCTTGCAAAGATAGTGGGATTAGTACAAATTAAGTTATGCGCTGAAAGGCAAAGAATTTTTTTTTTTTATTTTTAATTTTGTAAATTAATTAATAAAATTTCATTGTTGTTTAGTGCTTTTCAAACCACTTACTAATAACGATATTTTTTTTTTTATCAAGATTGCGATGATAAAGGAACGCAAATTTTTGTTGTTGTAAGTTTTGCCAGTTCATCTGTTATTATTACCTACCTGGGGATATATTTTAACCTTTATGCATGCTACGTTCTGGTTTACTGTACAACCTCGATCCATGTGCTTTAACGAGTTCGTTCGTTACAATTCGTTCGTTCGTGCGGGGCCACTAGTTCTCCGCGAGCGAGCGAGCGAGAGAGAGAGAGAGAGAGGGAGAGAGAGAGAGAGGGAGAGAGAGAGAGAGAGGGAGAGAGAGAGAGAGAGAGAGAAGAGAGAGAGAGAGAGAGAAAGAGAGAGAAAGAGAGAGAAAGAGAGAGGGAGAGAGACCGATAGAGAGAGAGGGAGAGAGACAGGGAGATAGATAGATAAATAGAGAGATTGAGAGAGATAGAGAGAGAGGGAGAGAGACAGGGAGATAGATAGATAAATAGAAAGATTGAGAAAGATAGAGAGAGAGGGAGAGAGACAAAGAGATAGATAGATAGATAGATAGAGAGATTGAGAGAGATAGAGAGAGAGGGAGAGAGACAAAGAGATAGATAGATAGATAGATAGAGAGATTGAGAGAGATAGAGAGAGAGGGAGAGAGACAAAGAG
>KK502407.1:3624376-3651876 GCA_000688735.1 Glossina austeni
ATAGATAGATAGATAGATAGAGAGATTGAGAGAGATAGAGAGAGAGGGAGAGAGACAAAGAGATAGATAGATAGATAGATAGAGAGATTGAGAGAGATAGAGAGAGAGGGAGAGAGACAAAGAGATAGATAGATAGATAGATAGAGAGAGAGCGAGAGAGAGATAGTGAGGGAGAGAGACAGAGAGATAGATAGATAAATAGATAAAGAGAGAGCGAGAGAGAGATAGAGAGGGAGAGCGAGAGAGAGTGAGAGAGAGAGAGAGAGGATAGTAAACTCCTTCACTTCGCCGGTCAAGGGTTAAATTCGCGTGATTGCCGTAGACGACTATGTTGGAGCTAAGCGGCATTTCTCCGCATTAGTCATCCTAATGGCCCGTTAATTAAGTGTTAACAAATATGTCATGCGAATACCTCCGATATTCTGCATAATGTAATACGCATTTTGATCAGTATGAGGAATTTAATTATATCCAAACATCCGTGAAATGAGGAGAAAGCAAAAATATTTAGATACTTTTAGTTTAGTTGGCGCCAAATCGACTTGCAATCCATCCTTAAGCCCGCCCTATTTCATCAAATAACTATATGATGTCCCGGATTTTCCCGACACGCGAAACTCTCCCTCCTATAGAAGCCTGTAAACGGGATCTGAAGACATATGTTCGAATGATAAACTTGTGTGTACAGCGCAGCCAGGGGAAAAGAATTCATTTAAAGAACACATACGTTCTCATCTTATTGATCTTTTTGGATGGGAAATTCCTCCTCATAGCCCCTTGATCACAGTTCGACGGTTTGAATTTCTTGAAATTATTCATCACATCACCATCCATTTATCATGAAACAACTTGCTGTTTGACAAGCTGTGTGTGTGGTTCGTACTCTACTTTTATTGAAACCAGATGTGATTTAAGTCAACGTCTTTCATGTCGTGGGATAAAAATGCAAAATTCACCAAATCGAGCACACAGTTGGGAGTTGGGCCTTGAATCGATTCTCGAAAACAGATATATTTTCAATACTTTGAGTATTCCTGTTCTGTGTCCTTTTCGTATGCGAGCAACGTGCGAAGAAAAGAAAAGTAAGCCCGAAATTATTAATAATGCGACGAGTAGTAAGCACAGTGTGCGGCGATTATGACAGAATAACATAAGTGAACGAACTGTTGCCCTATAACGGAACAGAAACGATAAACGATTTGAATAACTTCCAAAGGTCGTCATACTTAAAGCAAATGCTTATCGTTCCAAGATCTTTCGACCGAACACTTTTAATATTTAAAATAGAAGAAAAATACCTTAGGATGGGAGCAAATAGGGAGATGAACCTGACATGAGTCCGTCCTTCGCTGATACGAGTATGAAAGGCGGGAAATAGCGAAAGGCGAGAAGGCGAGAAGGCGGGAAGAAGAGAAAAGAAAGGTTTAAATGCGTGCGTAAATGCAAACCAAAGGTGAAAAGTAAAAGCGAAGTTCTTAATTAAGCATGAATTAAAAGAATTTTCAACACAACAAAAGAAAACTAAAAACCTTAAAAGCTCTTCAACAACTTTATGAGCCTGTAACGTATCACACACATTCTATATATTTTATACAATTCCAAATATATAAACTTTCCGCCTTTCATAGAATTTAGAAAGAAACGTAGAAACAAAAAAAAGGAAAGAAAAGAAAAGAAAAGAAAAAAAAAAAACAAAAACAAAAACTTGGGAGATTAAAGTAAGCTTTCTCAGCCTACATGTCGAAACACTTAACTGTGCTCTAAAGCGTGCTCTAAAGTGTTGCACTGAAACATTTCAAGTATCTTTTGCTAGCAAATGTCATACGTATCGCACCTTAAACACCGGCTACATTGTCTTAGTGCTCTCTATAAAAATTTATGAAATATTTGTTAATCAGCAGTAGGTGTAAAACAATTGATACCGAAATCCCTAAACCCTTCTATTTGTCTCTGTGTACGCACGCAGTTATTGTCTTTAAAATGACAAATCAACTCGCTCTTTATCTCTCTCTCTCTCCCTCTCTCTCTCTCTCTGTCTCTCTCTCTNCCAAGAACGAACGGCATTGAAAATGCTCCGGATCGGTCGTTTGTAAAGTAAGAAGACACCTTCAGATGTTAGCGAACCGATTAGAAGTATTTTTCGACCGAATCTGAAGGTGATCTTACTAAACATCTCGGTTGTAGGTTGAAAAACATCTTCACGGGATTGAAAGCTTTACAAAAACAAAAATGTGGAAAAATTTATTTCCAATTGAATCGTAATTAGATGCCGAAAATGATTGTGTGCATTAGAAGAAATGAGAAATAAATTTGAATTTTCCAGTTAATTGTGGGCATATTAGCTAGACCGGGATCGGGACCATTTTTGTACCGAACACGTGTATGCAACTGCTCTCAATGTTTTCACAGATTGCTTCAGTTTCTTCGGCATTGTGCTCGTATATGGGAGCAGGTCACGCCCATTGCTTCACTACAATATTTGTATTGTGTCGTGTAGTTTTCATTTTTGCGACTGTGACGATTCACAAAATTTACCTAAAAAATGGGTGCAAGCAAAGCATCATCCGTAAATCTCGTGTTAATGGGGAAAACCAAAATAGCATAGCAAGCGCTAGTTATTAAGTATGGACTTCTTTGGATCAATTTCGAGAACAAACAATTTTTGTCTTTGTTTTCATGCACAATCTATTCATCTATTCACACATCCAACATATATATGGCAAATATTGGGTTTCGTTCTCTTCTTTCGCGGTTATATCGTACTGTCGTGACTGTCTTGTCATTTCTCGTCATTTGTCAGCATCAACCTTGAGTCTTATCATCGTACAGAATAAATCTGAAAATCTTTTAAATGCATTTGCAATTGTGTTAAGACGCCACGAAGGAGCGAAATAAATAATTTGTGAAAATTTTTGATTTGCATTATTGTGTGCGTGTGACAATGTTCGAAAACCAATAAGCCTTAGGAATGTAAGTTTTGCGCGAAGTTGTTGCTAATGAGCTGAACTTATCGACTGTGCCTCCTTTTCGGAAATAAATGGAAATTATACGCAACTAGTTTCGAATATCGAATATCGCGCTGCATACGATTTGAGCAGACGGACGTCATTTGTTAGCACTGCCAGCTCAATTCGACTGTGTTGTTGTTGTTCGGGCGTATCCTTGCAACACTTATTTAGTTCACAAGTTCGCATGCATTTATCTCGCATAGTCAGTCGGTACAGGCAGCCTGCAAAGAGATTATTAAACTCATTCTTTAAGAGTGGGTATCAAAAAGTATTTAAGTGTACCTACAAAGTATTGTACTCCTCAGCATACACTTTAATGAGATGTGATATTGTTCTATATTTATTTCTTTTGTCGTCTTTTTCAAATTCCTCTTTGAAATTGTATATACATACATACATACATACATACATACATACATACATGTACATGTACATGTACATATACATGTACATGTCTATGTACGACTCCACTGGGCTTATTTCATTTTTCACAAAGAAAAAAAACGGAAGAAGAAGAAGAAAAAGAAATAGTAGAAAAGACTAAATAAAATGTTTGAAGGATAGAGATATCGAGAAAGGCGACAACGGGGCAGAGAGGGCGCTGTGTTCTCTTTGAGTTTTGCATTTTTTTTCTTTTTATTTTTTATTTTTTATTTTTTATTTTTTATTTTGTTTTATTTTTTTTTTTTTTTTTACTTCTCCCTCTTTCTACACATGTATGGGGTGAAATGTGGTGTAAATAATTTGCTTATACATTGGAGATAGTGCTTGACTGGGATGTTAGGCAGCAATGATGTCGACATGCCGACATGTCGACAACGACAAAGTTGGCAACAAACTCTAGGTTGCTTTTCTCTGTATATCAAAAGTGAAATAACGTACTTTTCTCGACTTTCGCTTATGTTCTTTACATTTCTTTTCTTAACTGTAACCATCAGGAGAAGGGAAAAAAAAAAAACAAAAAGCAAACAAAAAAAAAGGAAAATATGTAGGCAACAACCATAGTTAGCACTCTATGCTCTATGCTTGGGTTGCATTTGGTTCATTTTGTATTCAATAGAATTCACGCAAAGATCTTTAAAGCTTTAATGCGTTGCTTTCTTTACTTGACTCTGTTCTCTATGCAAAAATTCGTGCAGTGATATGTGTATTGAAAAATGAAAATAAAAATAAAAATTTAAATACACGTGTTCCCCGTATAACACGATATCTCAAGTAAATATATGTGTTATAGAAGAAGAAGAAGAAGACAATTTAAGTTCGAACAACCAACTGTAAAACTGTCATTCACCTGGCAACACACACAATCATCATCATCTCGCTTTATTAGAGAGCAGATGGCTTGATAAAAACCCATATAGCACCCATAGCACTCCTTTGGCCTCATTAGGCAAATTTGCATCATATATATGCAATCAAGGCAATGGCTACCGTCCGTCTCGATCGCATCGATATCTCTTTCATGTTATATCGAAATCCTCTTATGCAAATTAAGACAATATATACCGTGTTATGTGGAAAGCCAATTTTATTCTTAGTCTTAAATATATACAAATAAGTGAAAAAGTAAGTAAAAAAAAAAAAAAGAAAAAAATCCGAAATTCATTATTAAAAAAAAGTTACATTAGCCTGGGGCCGAATCTCACTTGCCCGCCACCAATAAAATCTTTAGCGCTCTGTACTTTTGTTTACGGAGTTATAAGAAAATGGAAGGGGGATGAAATTTAACCTTCACCTTTTAGTTCACGAATAGACTTAAGAAACTTTAATCCATCACATCTTCAGGTCTACCATAATTAATTTAGAATTAACTCACTTAGCGTATCGCCTTCTATTCTCCAAATGCTTTTATGTGACATCCATATCAACGGCATTTATCCACTATGTCGCGACGTCCATCATAATTAATTTAGAATTAACACTCGCTCCTTGTCGCCTTCTACTGTCCAAGCCCTTTAAACTAATACCCATATCGGTGGTATTATTAATATAAAAAAAAGTTAATGCAGGGGAGAGTGAAACAACACACACCACACAGACGGACAACCACGGCTTAATCGATTTCGAATTTTACGCTGATCAAGAATATATATAGTTTCCTAGAATCTTTGAAGTTTCCTTTCGGGTGTTGCAAACCATACGACAAAATGAGTATACCATCTATGCTGCGGTGAGACAAACGAGAAATGTATTCAAAGAATAGTACGAGTAATTAGTATAAAAACAAGTAGAAGCAGCTTATTACGATCATCAAATGCATTTTCATCGTCACTCCCATCAAAAATTATTCTCATTACTTTGACGGTTCCATAAAATGGAAGCGCGTTTTCGAAAGGAAATTAACAAATAAATCCTTGAAAAGGATTGAACAAAAAATTGACGATTTATTAAACATAATCTATCCAGCAAGTATGTCAACAAGTGTTCATTCAAGCATAGCAATTCAATTGTTACACTCAAGCATCATCATTCATCATATCATTCGCAAAACAAAGTAACGATGACGAAATAAAAATAAAGACAAAAAGGAAATGAAAACAAAGCCACCGGAATATGCACACAACATGTACATGGTCGAAGGAGACACCCTTCAGAGATCCCACAAAGAATCAAATTTTGAATCGATATTAAAGTATGTCCGTCTGTCCGCAATTAGATTTCATTTATCATTGCTTTAAAATCGTTATGACTTTCGTTCTTTCGCCTCTTTTCGGGTATTACCTCAAAGCATGTAAAAGGAGATTTTTTCTCAAGAAGAAAATTAACGTAAAATGTCATAAGGGATTCTCTTAAGGGCGATAATAAAAAGAATACATAATTGGATTTGGAGTGCATCCCCACAAAAAACTCTTAAACGGATATGAATTAAGCGCACTGAGAACGCACACAATGTCACCATCGCTTGGCAGGACAATTAATTATAGGTTCATGGGTCAGTTTGCGGTTCCGAAAGCAAATGCAAATATTCTCAAATACATTTCTGATTGGGATTGGGATCAGATTTTCTTGATTTTTTATTTGTGGCGCAGATATATAGGAACTGTTTGTTGAAGGTCTTCTTACGAAAACAATGAATCCACAGTTACGTTTTATGCAGCAAGTGGGATGAAGCTCACATGTGATTGTATGACTTCGTGAATGGGGATTATTGCCCCCCAAGAAAACTGTACGAGGAACGAATGCGAATGCCTGTGAAATTGGCAAACAACACTTTATGCGCTTCCTCGGTGCATGGGAACATACATCTTGTAATTGTAGTAGTTTAGCAATAAATTCGCTTATTGATATTAATTTTTCATCAATCATTACTTCTAAAGCCTTGACACACAGACACACATAAGGCATAAATTAAATAATATCACAATAGTGCTCACAAGGCTGGTTTCTCCGCCACTCAAGGATCTCTAGCCTTCACTTATGCAAGGACTCATAAGAACACAAGGTTGGCTCCTCCGCCACTCAAGAATCTCCAGCCTTCACTTATGCAAGGACTCATAAGAACACAAGGTTGGCTCCTCCGCCACTCAAGAATCTCCAGCCTTTACTTATGCAAGCACTCATAAGAACACAAGTTTCTTTTTAAAGGTGTTAGTTACCATCCGTAAATTCATTGTTCCCGATTACCAAGCGCTGTGAAAATTAATTAGAAAATAATTAATCAAAATTTAAGCGACAGT
Source organism: Glossina austeni (assembly GCA_000688735.1). Classification (NCBI taxonomy): domain Eukaryota; kingdom Metazoa; phylum Arthropoda; class Insecta; order Diptera; family Glossinidae; genus Glossina; species Glossina austeni. The sequence continues at coordinate 3,631,062 of KK502407.1, forward strand.
CGTTGGTAGGTATGAGAGTATGCAGAGTATGCGCGTCCATCTTCAGAGTTCTTAGACACAATTGGGAGATTTATGATAGTTTCGCCGACTAGCAGTCGCTTAGTGAAGTTTGTCAATCATTTATAAATTATATAATACCTGTCGACCTATCTCGGTGAGGATGCCAACCGTGTGGCAATCATTTAAGCAAATATTCTTTAAAACTTATCAACTTATCGCACACACAATCAATCAATGCAGTGCAAATAATTAGCTGAGCTGAGCAATCCAGACTGAGAATGTGTGTGACGAGCCTTTTTTAAGGCGATGTATAGTTTGTCGGCAGTTTCTTTTTTGCCGCCATCTTTCAGACAAAACCTAATGAAATTTTTGTTAATCGCGGATTTACTACCGCACAGCTTAAGCCAGAATACCAGCCAGAAATTCGAGCAGAATTCTTAAAAATCAAGATGAGGTAAACATTTTTTAATTGGTATCCATTCGCAAAATCGTAGCCAGCAGACTGAATTGATGATAACAAAGTTGTTAAGGTCCAAACGAGGTTAAATATGGTTTTGCGGAAGAACAAACGAAACGAAGAAAGAAACCATTCGTCGACGTCATCGATGATATACAGGCATGAAACGAGCCTACCAGATAGAACTGTGCTGGCTCAGTTTGTGAACGCATTAAATGCAAACATAAACGAGCCCGAAAAGGTATGAACTTATTGGTGTGCGCGTGTGTGTTTATTTTTGTTTTTAAGTTAAATATTATGCTTTATCCCACGGAAAGCTGCTACACTTTGCACGAATATTAGCTTATCAGTATCAGGGTACATAAGGTAGAGCAGAATATTTTTTTGATTTACAATTTAATAAAAGAAAGAAAAAACGAAAAAAGAAAAACGAAAAAAGAAAACTTGTTTGATTAAATTGCAAACTTTTTAGATTCATTGAACACTTATCAAAAGCGCTCAAATCATTGCCATCTGCCCAGGGAATAACATTTTATCTGCTTGTTTATGTTTTCCATCATCATTTACTACCATATTACGTATGTGTGTTCGTAGTATGAAGCGATAATATGGGAATAAATGAATTTTACTGTTCAACTAACAGAAGGTAGCTTAAGAAGAAACAATAATAACAACAACAACAACAACAATAACTCACATACATATATTATTATTATTATTCTTTCGTTTAGTTTCGTTTTGTTGCAAAAAAAAAAAAAAATATATATATATATATGTATATATATATATGTATATATATATAAATATGAAGAAAATGTAAAAGAAGACAAAAAAGAAAAGGTATCCATCCATCCCGGTGTATAAGCTGAAAGGAATTTCAGTTAAAGCAAAAGCCAGTTTTCTATACCGACCACTCAGGCACGGGCAGATGTGTATGCTAATATTATCGTTGCGTTTGTAACACTTGGTCAGTCAATCTCCTAAGCTTCCTAAGTATTTCATTCCCACGTTCATTATCTCACTTTAAGTATGTATGTATGCATATGCTCCCTGGTACCGCTTAGTGCGAAAATTCTCAAAATCGGGTATAGCAAGCTGAGATACATTCGTTGACACAAACTCAACTAAACAATTGTAAAGGGAAGATTTTTTAATTGAAATAAAAGAAAAAGAAGAAGACGAAGACGAAAAAAATATATTGAAATTTTACATAAACATATTTCCATGTGACGTTTGAAACAGATGCGTAATATCTTCTCATATATTCGCTTGAAGGTAGTGTGTATGCAGGATTCACCTTAAAACGATTATAGCTTTGTTGTGATTGTTATTAGAGGAGATGGCATTGTTAACATTGTGCAGGTACTTCTAGTGGCATCTGTGCTTGTTTCCATTTATGAGAGCTGTCCGTTTTTGATTAAAACCTGAACACAAAAGGCGTAGCATTAACAGACAAACTAACTGACATACCGGCAGACATCTCTGGCGCTAATGTGTCTATTCTTTTGCTTTTACTTTTTTTTTTCCTAAACACACGATGATCTGATGTCCCATTTAGTTGGTTGCTTGCTTGCTTGCCTGCTTGCCTGCCTACTTGTTTGCCGCTTTTTATCAGCTCGGCTATGGTGTATGGTGTAGTGGTCGGTTAAGAGGGAATGTTTGTATGTTTGTTCGAAACATGCCGTACATACATATAAATTGTCAACGGATAGAGGAATAGTGTACGCATTATTTGCTTGTGCCGTAGTGTGAAGATTTATAAAAAAAATTGCACTTCACTACACACACACACACACACACACACACACACACACATACACACACATACATATAATATTTGGCGATAACGATTTTAGTAAATGGAAAATATTAAATGAAGTAAAGTTTACAAATTCCATAAAACACTTATCCGCTTCATTAAATTCTTCAACTGCTCCTCTCAATAATATTCCAAATCGACAACGAAAGCGACTAAAAGCGAGTAAAAAAGTTTTATTTGCCTTAGAGCAAAACTTTTCTTACTCAACGAACTCTAAACCATTACTTAATAATTACAAGACACTCTATCTATGTCGATTTTTATAACAGTATGTTGCAATAATTGATCCCACGATTTGTGTGTACTCGATTTTCGATCCATACCTATTATACAATAAGCTGCAAGTTTCAATTTTCTATTTGGTTCCGGTGTGGCGAGTCAAGCCCCATTTTTTCCCGCTCTTCGCAACACTATTTAAAGTGCTTGAGACTAATATGCTTTGCGTGTTGCAAGTTACAGTTTGTTAGTTTTCTTTGACAGAAAACTTGACAGATCACGCTCGACATTTTCAAGCTCGAACTTTGCCCTCTAACTAATAGTTTGTATGCCGGATTCTATCTTTCTATATCAAATTTAGAAATCGCGAGCATTCTTGCAATAGGGGACATCTACACAGACGGATGGATAGATGGCGCGACATAATTAAATAAATTGCGTATTGCAGTTTTTTTGCTTATCGTTAGGGCAATGAGGGAACAGCTTATAGACGACCTTTTAATTTTCTCTATCAATATCTACAATCGGTAGCGTGCTAACAACAAATATACGTACGTACGGACAGACAGACAGACATGGTTAAATGACTTTTAAATTATAATTTTATAAATATTTTTCGTCATTATACTCAATCCTTAAGAGTTTCTAAGCTACGTGTCAGCTTTCTTTGTCATTTCTTGTAATTGGGATTGGGGCGTGATCGTTGTAACGGTAGACAAACTTTTGAAACTTTGCAGTGATCAAAAAGGTCAAAGCTTTCTCTCTCGTTGACGCCTATTTCTGATTATTATAAATCGGCTCCCGATTCCTCGGGCTTAATAAAAGCGAGTACTTGTAATGCTATTAACTTTTACACCCTACCCGAGTTGTCGTGTACGCTAAACACAACTGCAAAAAAATGGTATACTTTGGTAACCTTTGGATTGATAATTAGAGTCTTTCTTCTTCTGTCTTCCTTTCCCGTTTGCATACTCTAGGCGAGGGTAGCGTATGTTATGCTTACATTAAGTTTGTGCGGATGTACGCAACACTCAAAAGGCCTTGAATTAGATCCAGTTTGTAAGATAATCGATCGATTCAGAAAATGATTTTGAATCATTTCTAATCTAAGCTTGTCTATCCATCCGTCCGTCCGTCTGTCTGTTTTATTTCCGTACGTTCAACATATAGGTCGCAATGTTTTGGATATTTTGATGAACTTTGCTACACTGACCTGTTTTAGCGAAGGCTCGATTCGGATCAGTTTTGCGACCACTCTCCATATAACGACTTATTCTGAAAAGTCGATATATAACTTTCTTGAATCGATTTAAGCATGTCTATCCGCCCGTCTATTTGATGCCGCGATGTCCAGGTATTTTTGTGCAGTCACTCTCTCTCTCTCTCTCTCTCTCTCTTTCTCTCTAAAAGATAGTATTTTGGCAGAGTATATGAAAATGAAAATTGGTTCCATTTTCCGAACCTCTCCCCGTGTCAACATTGCTCCAAAGGATTGGCCCCCATGTGGGAATAAAATCTAATGTTTGCTATATTCATATATAATGAACGTATATGTATGTATGTATTCAAACATATCCTTATACTCTGGCAACTATGGATTGCACAGAACTATTTTTCTATCTCTCTTCCCTCCACAATTTCGATATTTCGACGATCGGTGAAAAATGCTAAAGAATTATGCTTAGCGAAGTGTCGGTCGGTAGTCGGTCTTGTCTAACTTATTATTATTATACTGTGAGTAACGTGTAAGCAACCACTCTCTGGTCACCGCACTATTTGACATGTCTCTTAAGCGTACGACATAAGACATAAGACGTTATTTACATACATTCTGATCTGTACAGTGAATCATAAAGTGCTTTAATTTATTTACGACTATTATTACTATTATCACCTATACATAGTCGGATAAGTGGGAAGTTTACTCTTTAATAATTTTGCGTCTAATTTCAAATCTCGTATAGTTAAGGTCTGCCGCTCTTTCTCCGATAATTTGCAATCTTCGCAAATCAAATGAACGATATATTCATTTATTTATCATAACATAAATCGATCGAAGACAAGTTCAAGTACATCCTCGTTATGAAACCTATGTTAAAAAAAAAAAAAAACTGAAATCTATTTACGCAGATACGTGTGTACGTCAGACAGAAGAATGACAAATTAGTAGAAATATCTGTTAATGTTAGGGTGACGTTATGTGTTTCTCTACAAATATTTGATGAACAAATGCATATAGTTTAGCATTCGCGTTGCTATGACTACGTACGACCTTTACTTAAGAGTATGAAGCAAAGTAGCAAAGGGCAATAAATGCCATCAGACGATGAAAAATGAAATGAAAAAGTTATTGAACTAAATTCATCTTAGTAACGCCACTCATAACCTGGAGGCGGGAAAAGAAAATTTAAATTATCTTTAGCAGCAAGGGAAACAAATATGATATACATTTTAAATTGAAACTTTTCAAGGTCATCTTAAATTCTAAAGGCGCACATCGCACATCGCACATCGACGAATCTCCTAAATAGAGAAAATGTCTTCAACGTTTACTTTTCCACAAACAGATCAGGAGATGACGAAGAGATAGAAAGTGATATGTTCTGTAAAAACCTTTTAAGTAATCATGAGCGGCCTCTGCGAAACGACTCTATTTCGTTCTTTAACAAAAAAAAAAAAGAGAAAACAAAGCCCTAAAAAAATATTTTTTTCACGTTATCTTGAAATCTTGAATTCGTTATATGGAAAAAAATTGCAATTTTTAAAAATTTTGTTACATAACTCGCTCGGTAATAGTACTTGCACATCCTCAATTCGCATGACAAATTTGAGGGGGCTGGGCCACCCTCCCTTGCACTCTCTCTCTCTCTCTCTTATAATCATTCCTATGAAAACTGAATCTTTATATAATAACGGGGTATAAAGGGATAAAATCTTATGATGAAAATTAGTTGCTGGCCGTCAGTTGACAAAGAAATCTACCCCAGCAAATTCGCACCACATCGGTTTAGATTTTTAGACACCAGCCAGGCTATAAGCATTGCTCCAATAGGCGGACTTTAATGAAAATAATTAATAACTTTTGCTATAGCACTACCAAAACAAATGAATAACTGTGTGGGGGATCGAAGTGAATGTAGGGTATCTAGTAGTCTGTGTAGCCTTCCATGACTATAATGTTCTTACTTGTGTTGTTCGGTCTTGATGATTAGTGATTAGTGATTAGCAGTGCGATACCATAAAATGAAAATTGACGGTTGCCCTTAAATTTTTGAAGAAATTCATTGAAGCTGTCCATGTCTGGTCGACCAGAGTTAGACGCAGCTTTGATTGAATATTGAAATGTTCAGAGAGGGATAACGAAACAGTTTTGTAATCTTGTGTGACACGCCCTATTATATAATGGTTTCGAAGGACTACGCTTAGGGACTAAGGCTACGCGAGTGTAAAACAATTGACGGGGGAGGAAGAGAAGGGCGTCGCGAACCTTTAATTCATTATTTAATTAATTATAAAAATTATAATAATTAAATTTTTAATTTCTTTATACAGTTGCGATGGATATTATTTTACCGGAAATTACTTTCTTCGCAACTCACTACCTGAGGATGGGATATTCGACGCATACCTTTTGTAACAAAGCATTCCTTAACGGCTATACAGGCTATACAGGCTATATAGGCTATACAGGACATATGTAAATTTTGTTTGTGGGGAAAGAAGCGTTAAGGATTATTTAAGCCAATTTCAATTTCGTTTACGCACACTAATGTGCTGTGTGAATGAAGTAAAACAAAAGTATGTATGGGCAAGTTCAGCCGCAATGACCGCATGACCATCGTACTCGCTCTAATATGCTTTAAAAAGCATCACCTGATTGCAGACAAGTGTGAGTTTGTTTGCAAATGTTATTTGCACGTTCAATAACATTGTATATAAAACAACAACAACAATAATATAGCAACGAGCAATGACAAACAACGACAATGTCAACGTTAACGATAGCCATGATAAAATTAGTTGAAGTCTAGAGGCTACTCTCTCGCCTCTCGCCTCTCGACTCTCGCCTCGTTACTTTCAAGTTATGCCAACAGCATCAGCAGCAGCAGCAGCAGCAGTAAATGTATATTTAAAATGAAATCATGGAAAATATTAAATTGCGTTGAATTGAATTCTTTATGTTACAGAGATAGGATGCATAATATTATATATAAACATATACATAAACATATTGTGTGTTATTTCACCCCATCTGGCCTGGCATTAAATTCAATTAAAATTCAGAGTACACAACAACGTTACCGACATTCTAACGCATTTATATAAGCGTGCGGTTGTCTGATGTCAATTTTCATTCTATTGCTGAGAAATTGCTTGCCTCTGTGGTAACACTCGTGCTAATCAATTCATTGACACATATATATGCATATATATATATATATATATATATATATATAGCTATTTGGGCTTATTGCAAGCCAGTGTATATTTGCACACACTTTATTCTCCATCTAAACATGTGTATGTGTGTGTACGTGTGTGTGTGTGTTGCATTCACTCGCTACACATCCATTTACGCCTGTATTTATGCTCAAATATTTCTGCCTGATTGACTCTATATTGTTCATCATGTGTGTAGGTGTGTGTTTGTGTGTTTGTATATTTGTGAGTGTATGTAGATAGGTATATTATGTGTGTATATTTAAAATTTTACAAATTTAATAGCGCAGAACGACAAGAAATGAGGGAACGGAGAATACTGTGCTACTGTGTTTGTTTGTTTGTTTGTTTGTTTATTTGTTTTCAAAATTTTACTTCCTCAAGTAAACAAATATGTGACGAGAATTATTGCTGCGGTTGTTTAAGAGTTTTGCTGGTTCTTTTGATGTGATATGAAACCATAGCAACTTCTGTGATGTAAATGTATCTTCGGCATCATAATCAATCCATTATGATAGCAAACATATACATGCTCAAGCGTATACTTGTAGATGCGTGCGTTATATGTTTTCTTATTTATTTGTTTATTATCCTTTTCACTTTACCTCTTTGTCTGCGTCCTATTTACAATTTTTCATTTTTATTTTTTATTGTTGCTTATGTGTGTGTGTGTGTACATTTTAAAGTCTTCGCCTTAGCAACAATTTCATCACAACGCCATGCATGCGATCATCGCCTATGCAGCGAACGAAAATGTAATGTCGGTCACATAACCAATCTCCATAGAAATAACGATAAAATCTTAGTTACGAACCTTAGACTCACTCTTTCAATTGTTTATAGCGTAGCAACCAACCAAGTTTATAACTACGAATAACATTTTATGCGACAAAAGCCACAAACAACTTAATGCGTTTTCTTAAGGAAATCATTTTCACTAGCGAAGAAAATCGACTTTCTTAAGGCTTCTACGACACAAATGTCACTATGTGACATCATCTGTACTGTATGTAGTTTACTTCTTAAACAAGGAAAATTCGCTCTTCATTCCAATTGGAAATTTTTGCAAGAGAAAGGCTTACTGTTGTTATTTAACAACACTTATAGGGGAAGAATTATTGAAAATTTCACAGCGTTTCTCACAGATACAGTTTTCACAGCAGTAGGTTCAAAAACTTGCCCCATCCTCCCAAAATCGTAGGCTGAACACAATGGATGCATGGACAGACATCAGACGGACACACAAGCTTAGATCAGAATCTAAGTTCTGCTTGTTGTTACACAAACTTAATATATCTTGCACTTATAAGTGATGTAGTTATGCAATTGTTTAGTTAACACATCGCTCAATAAGTCTTTGGTCGGTTAGATAATTATTTATTAAATACATCACTCAATAAGTTTCCGGTCTGAAGAATATTTCCCAACATTGTTGACAAATGATCCAAATGCTTTTCTGGATAGTGTCAACGTTCCAAAGCTAGGTCCCAAAGTTTCAGAACATTTCGACCAATAGCTTACAAAATAAAACTGATTTTAGTTTAGCTATTTTTGTTATTTTCGAAACAATTCAAAATTCTGAAGTTGATGCGCTGATTAAACGTTGATTTTGATGTTTACGTTTACAATCAGTGCTGGCCTGAAAGATGTTATGGCCCCATCTTGTCTGTCGAAGCACTAAATTTATAGGTGATAAGGTAAATATCATCACACATACGGACACCTATAATGTTGGCCGGGCGAATACGCATGAATTACACCAGAAAGCGGAAAAAAAAGTGCACGAAATCATTTTGGCAAGACCGAAAAGTGAAGTTGTGTAAGACTCCTGACACCTTAATGATATCAAAAGATAGTGTATTTGCTGTTTTCGATGAATATTCGTCCGTGCGAAAGCTCTGTTGGTCACTTTTGAGGGCGAAATAAAAAGGATTTTTTCATAAGATATATGACAATGGATGAAACATGAGTAGCGAAGCGCAACCGACGAAAGCCGTCCGAAGCGACTGAGACGCTTACGGCAAAAGAGAGAGCTAGGGCCACTTATGAGACGTGGCCAATAGTGAATATTATGTAGCATTATAAGTGCAATGCATCTGATTCATGAAATTGCGGAAAACGGCAAGTTAGACCGAAGACTTATTGAATGATGTTATATATTTTTTTTTTTTTTTTTTTTTTTTTTTTTTTTTTTTTTTTTTCTGTTATTGGTTTGTTGAATTCTAGAAAAAGAAGAAGAAGAAGAAGAAAATTGATCAAATTGAACCATAAAAAGTTTACATTGTGTGTATTATTAGCTCAAGGTTCATAACTCTGGCTAAAGATATAAAACAATAATGAAGAGGTGGAGAGATTTTGCAATTTAGGTAGCGCAGAGTAGTATTTTCTTCTTAGGTTGGCAGGTAATATCCTAAGAGATATATAATTGTAATTACAAATATTGGAAATTATTGAGATGTCCGTCTCTACTCCACTTCTTCAATCAAGTCGAAACGGTCACGTTTAAAGGGGGTTTTTTTAGTCCCGATAATAGCCGGCAAGCCGACGAATCTAAATCGGCTATATAGTCCGATTGGGGAATTGAATTTGTACCGGATCAGTTTCGAAGAACCATAGTGCACCATAGTGGAGCGAAGGTGCGTTATCGTGATGCAAAGACTAACAGTTGCCTGCTCATAATTATGACGAAAGGTCGGGTAGCATTGAAATAATATTGGGTGTGAACTCCTTGAGCTTTTAGCGAAGCTTAGTCTTATAGTCTTATATATATATATATATAGATCGAACAGGCATTTCTTGATTAATATTTATATCGAAGATTTGTCTCTTTCAACCGAAAGCCGAATAAATTCGTTACAGTGTAATTTTTACATGAATTTATTTTCATACATATGCACATAAATACATAGGCGGCAAATAAAAATGATGTGATGTTGATGTTGATGTGTTAATTAGCATTACACGCCAACACAATCACAAACACGACCGGCAATCATTAACAAGAGAGAGTAAAATAATCAAATAAATTGCCAATCAAATCAAATGACTGAATAACAAACAAAGAGCAGCAACGAAAGGTGAAAAACAGGAAAAAAACAAATTGTAATGGATTTTTCAACGCATAGAAGTATATTTAGGCCAAATATCTTCACCCTACAAAGGACGCGAAAGCAAGTAATGCGCGCTCGATTAAAATTTAAATAAACCGCAAACGAAATGTAAGTAAAGCATATACAGTGCAGTACAGAAGAGAAGAGAAAACTCAAGTGGAAAATGTGAAAAGAGTATTCACACAAACACACACACACACACACACAAACACAACATTCCTAAGCAATCTGCCAAAAACATATAATAGGGGTGATTATGGTTTGCCTGCAAGAGCATTATTATGTTAACGAACAATACAACAACAAATACTTGAACTCTCATATAATATGATAAAGTAATGTGTGCATGTTCATGTGTATGTGCATATGTCAGTTAAAAAACAAAATACTTACGCTTGTGTGTATATAAAGATTAAAATGTCGACTCATACTCTTTCTCAAGGAACGTATAGCAAATAAGCAGCGCATTTACTTATGCTCTATGACCGAACAAACAATGAATCAAAAAAAAAAAAAATATCAAACTTGAGGAGCGTACAAACAATTTCTGAAAAGAGAAATAGAAATAAAAAATATAGCAATAAATGACAATCGAACGAAATGTGCAAATAACGAATGAATTGATTGAGAGAACGATGGATGGATGGATGTCAAGTCAAAATTGTATACAATTTCCGCATACCCAACCCAATAAGTGGAGATGATAAATCTTTAAAAACTCTCTCATCTTCCTTCCATCTTGCAAATGTTACGTCAAATACTCGCGGATTGCTTTCAAAACTATATCACAAATATATGTATGCCGTTAGGTTGATAGGCAGCAGTTCAAGTTTATATTAAAATATTATATAATGTATGTGTGTGAGCTTCATAGCTTCGTAACGACGTAACGACGTAACACATGTCCACCTTTATATCGATTTCAACGATAGACGTGTCAGTCAATAATAGAAAAATTGATTTCATGCTAACGTTAAGCTACTGCATGAGAAGACTTTTACAAGCAGGTGCTTTGCTTTGCTTTACCTCCTCCTCAGCCGATAATCAAAGAGAATCGAAGCCCATTACTTTTCATTAATATATTTGCGTTCACTACTACAGATGGAAATAAAGATGAAGAAAGCACTTATTCCATATTCCATAGTCAAAACACTGACTTAACATTCTATAAAGTGCAGGGGACAGGGGCCAAGGGTCAAGGGGCCCACTATCTACTAACGTTAGCAGCTAGAGCAAAACATTTTATTGTTAGATACGGACAACGTGCCATAGAATCTATCGTTTCATGCGATGACCTTTGACCAAGAAAAACTAGAAGGTCTTCAAATAAATCCACGGAGAAAAGTGATGGAAACGCAAAATTATTTCAAGACTCATGAGACTCGTTCTCTCTAGCTTGAGTATGTGGACAAGGAAAACTCCTGCATTTGAGGCTCTGACAAATACAAAATAATTACTCAAACAACTTCTTCAAGTAAGGGCCGCCTTATAGTTGCTGAGTATCGAGTACCCGATTTTCAAGTCGCTGGAACGAAGGGAAACTTAACTGGTGTCGATAAGGTACACATTTTTGTTACTATCGGATGAAAAATCTTTCGATTGTTATATCGCTGTTGAATAACACGAGTTTACTCAATCAATTTTGTGTGTGTGTGTTTTAGGCTGATTCGAAGCATCATTTCGAATCGATTACTATCGTTACGGGCGCAGCTTATGATGCAACGGCTGTATTTTGTGTGATTGATTTGAAACAACATCTCTTTTTGAACGAACCTACGCGAGACTTCGTTAAAAGTCAGCTGAATTGTGAACGCAAGCAAGTGAATTAAAATTTAAGATGAAAGGTTTTAATTTTGAACCAAGCGAAAGGGAATCCCTGTCCTTAAAAATTGCATGTCGGTAAGCATACGTCACTTGCTGAGAAATTCTGGCGATTCTTAATCAAGTCCATCGGTCCACCGGGTTAATATAAGTACAGTAAGCGGTACACTTACCTGTATTGCTGTTAGGTATTCCCAATCGTTTAGTTAGCATGCAGTTCAGTAATGAAATTCGAGTATCGAACTGACAGAATTAGTCCAAGAGATCCATAAACCAAATATGAAGTCAAACTTTTGATTTATTTCGTTTCCCTTGGATAGCAACCTATCGGGCATAACACGATCAAACATTTGGCTCGGTTCAACGGCAATCCCCATTCTACTTGGCTTTACTGTACCGGATGTGTTAAAATAAACTGAGGAATATCAGCTCGTCAAATAAATACGGACGGACACTCTACGTATAAAAGGATGATGATTACAAAGAATCGAGGAGAGAGAAATAAGCGGAGGAGTAGACGCAACCTGGGAAGTGTGTGCTGGATCGGTAAATGTTACGCCTTGCACCACTAAGCCCTCGCTACTCACTACTACTATCTACGACTCACACCCACTCCTATCGCCTATCGCTCAGGCAATTGAACCCGGGCGGTATGCCTCGTCTCGTTTAGTCGCATTTCTTAACTGCTTGGTAATGTAGTCCCTGCCGCCGCATAGCGTGATAATGTGAATTAACTGTTATATCGAACGATATTAATTTGAATCTTTTTCTAAGCAGCTGTCATAAGGGAGTCACAGAGTTAAGAGCGACAGCGAAAAATATCATCAAAACATTGAAATGTTGAAAGTTTGATCGAAACGACTGTCCCTTCACGACATTTTGTTTCACATATGATGCCATATGCGAAATGCAATCGCCATCCCCCTGCGTTCCTACTACTAAGTAATAGCATCGTTACGCGTCACTTATCGAATAAAAATATGATTTATTTTAAAAATATGAATTTCAGCTCCGATCTAGATGCGAAATGCAATATAAACCAATTTTGTTTAATTAGGATCGCTATCGAGCAAAATGCGAATTAACATATTTTAGTCGTTTAATAGTGCAACAAATTTATATAACACAACAACCGCAACACTTAATCAAGACTGATATCAATCAATCTGCATATCTCTTTGAACGCATTATCCATGTTATGGTTGTAGGCACAATATGCTCGCATTTTTTTCGTCCTTCGTACCCTCGCCCTTATTAACTATTTTCATTTTAAGTTTTACACACACACACACACACTACTGCATCGCTTTCAAAAGAAGTCTTAAAAATCCTTTTCATAAAAAGCTAACCATTAATAATAATCTTTGAACATCATTACCGCTATTCCGATTTAAAGAACATCCACGATTGCTATTATTTATTATATTTAAACAAGTTTTGAAAAGGTGGCAGGCAGGCAGGCAGACAAGTAACACCAAGTGAAAAGTAATTAAAAAAAAAAAANAAAAAAAAAAAAAAAAATAAATAAATAAATAAAGAATTTACAAATCAACCAACAAACAACCAACCAAACAACCAACCAACCAACCAACCAACCAACCAATCAACCCCTCTCGGTTCTTATAAAGATTTATATATATATATATATATATTACGTCATAGACATCATAATAGAATAAATCCCTTCTTTTTCGACAATAATCTCTCATCTGGTGGCCATAAGTAGACATGATGTGTGTTGTGTATCAACAAGAAGAAGTGAAAAAAAAAAAAAAAAAACATGAAACGGTTTCTAAGCGTAACACACTCACTACGCAACGCCTTCTCATTCATCTGATTGCTTTTCCCCTTGTTTTTATTTCATTTGTAGATAATTTGTATTCTTTTTATTAACACTGAACTACTGAGCCATACTTAACAGCTCAAGCATTATCCATCTTATGAAACCTGATGCACACTGATATGATATTTTGATTATAAAACTTTTTGTATGTATGTATATATATAAAATTGATGTATAAATACGGTGTTCAACTACTATTGCAATTATAATATTATTTGTTATTAATACCGCTTGAAAGCTTTGCAAGGCGCAACTGTGATCAAAATGTTTTAGAACTCAACTCTCAACATCTCCGATCTGTTGCATGATGCATTCAACATCGCTTCCCGCGAACCAGAACTATTCACGGAGAGCACATTATTTGAGCAATACTCACAACGTCGTGTGTCTGAAACACCTTTCGTCAGTTTACTCAATCATTCGTTTTTGCATCGTAATAATGTGCGTTCTCCGGTTGCACTGGTTCTTCGAAACTTTTACATCAGCAAATTCAATTCACATCGTTTCTTAAACATTCGCCATTCGCTTAATTTACGTTCGCTTGGCTTTTGCAAAATTTTCGAAACTCAAGCAATCATTTTGAGGACATCATTCCGACTCGTTTGAGGAGATGCAGTTGCATCTGAAAGATGAGGGGCTTTTTTAGATGAAAATAAATAAATGGGGGCGTGTCTCATTAACTCATAAGATATAAAATATTAAAATTTTACGCAGATATCGCAGACAGTGTCTCCTGGCAATTTAGGAACAAGTCGAAGCGATTTAAATGAAACCGTCTTACTACGCACACAGTCTCATATTATTTATTGTCCATAGATTTTGCAAATAAATTTGCAAAGCATGGATTTTTGAAAGCCGGCCCTCTTAACTTCGACCATATGGTGGCGTGTGCTTAAAACTCTACCGTATTTGAGATTTGAGTCCGTGACCATTGAGTTGTTAGCCGCGATCCTTTGCCTACTCGACCATTAATTCCGAGAGAGACAGAGAGGCAGAGAGAGAGAATGAGAGAAAGAGAGAGAGAGAGAGAGAGAGAGAGAGAGAGAGAGAGAGAGAGAGGCGATCATATACTGGCGTGTGCTTAAAACTCTACCGTATTTGAGATTTGAGTCCGTGACCATTGGGTTGTTAGCCGCGAGAGAGAGAGAGAGAGGGGCGATCATATGCTGGCTTAAAACACTACCGTATTTGAGATTTGAGTCCGTGACCATTGAGTTGTTAGCCGCGATCCTTTGCCTACTCGATCATTAATGCGGAGAGAGAGAGAGAGAGAGAGAGAGAGAGAGAGAGGTCCAAGCAATACGAAATTTATTACAATTAATTTTTAAATTGTACTTTTTCTGAACCAACATCGCCCACTCCCGACTCGTCCATAATGTTAAGCTAACTCAAATATATATATATATATATATATCGACCATCTATCTATTTATCCCTAGAAAGAAATTTCGAAAAAACCTCAATTTTGAATACTCTGCAATAATATTTAATTGGTGCGGTTGACTTTTTCCCAATTTTCCTGCAAACACTGTAGCGAGAATGAAGAGAATATGCGTGGAAAGAGGGATGGACGAACGCTATTCAAAATACAAAACAGATTTAGAATATCTATCTATCCTCTATAGGGGATCTCTGAAACTTTCTTCTCGATGTTGTAGTCGTTTCGACGACGTGAATGTATCGCCATATTTCGAAGATCAAAAATTAGGCGGATCCAAGCGTGTGAATAAATTTAAGCATAAAACAATAATTAAAAATAAACTTTTTAATAAGGTTTCCTCTACGGCGTTGGCGTTACTAAAAAAAAGTCTAGCCAAGGCGAAGAGTAATCGACAAATTTTAACGTTCAATATTCATTTTCAGTTCAGAAGTAATAGGACCCCCAAAATGATGGACGGTGCCCTACTCCTTGAAAGTGCTGGATAACGCGTTGCATCCAAACGATGTTGTCTCGGAATGAAGCATTCAAGCAAGCATTCACGATCAACTCTCTAGAGATATGGACGCGTCAGCCGTTACCGTAGCTGTTCAAAATTTGACAATAGGTTTAGGGACGATATCAAACAAGGCAACAAACGTTCAACCTAAGATCCACTATAATTTCTGATTTTCCAGAGAACGAACACTGCCTCGTCCCTGCTGTTCGTTGTCTTCCCCGCCTTGGTTCCCTATCATGTCTTGAACCCGTAAACTTACCTAAGATCCACTATAATTTCTGATTTTCCCAGGGAACGAACACTGCCTCCTCCCTGTTGTTCGTTGTCTTCCCGGCCTTGGTTCTCTATCATGTCTTGAAGCCGTAAATTTTGAAGCTTCAACGAGCCAATATGAGGGCAAGCAATGGTTGCCAGGTGCTATTATTATCAATATTGCGCTTTTCTGCTGCGATATTAGTTGAGCTAAATAAAATTTTACCTTTTGGTTGTGAAATGGAAGCAAGAAAGTTGCCAATCAATACTTAAATGATTTGGAATTTTTTTATATCTCTTCTAAAAACTTTATTGAACGGATTTGCCTAAAAACTTCAACGTGAACGAGAGAGAGAGAGAGAGAGAGAAAGTGTTGAAAATTGTATTTGCATTCGTGATTTAGTTAAGTTTTCTAGAATCTGTCCCACATGCTTACTTAGTCAACCTTTTTATTAGGAACTAAAAGAAAATTTTCCTTTCCTTGGCATTTGTCTGTCAGCTGACAAGTAAAACGCATTTGAAAAAGTCGCTATGATTGCAGCCGTTCTTATCTAGTGCGTGTCTCCATTGTCAAATGCTGCCACGGCTGCTGTTGCTCACGGATCACAATAATGATAATAATGATAATAATGATAATAATGATAATAATGATGATGTTTATGATGACGTTACAACCACCTACTTGAACTTAGCAACACACAGAAGCGCGTCACATGTATCAGACACTGACATACACTAACGCCAACACAATTCCTAAAGTACACACATGTGCTACTTTCCCCCCCCCCCCCCTTTCTACATTATTTGTGTTTGCCACTAACATAGTAAATTGTTCTATGCGATATATATATATATATATATATATAAATATATATATAAATATATGTATAGATGTATAGATGCGTTATATACGTTATAAACGTGAGCTTATGCTTCATTGCACACTTGTACCTTATACATGATACTTTTGTCTGCTCTTCAGTATTAAAGTTGCTCCCTTCATTTCGCTTAACTACAAAATCACATGTATGTCGGAAACCGTATGTATGCGTTCAAGTGCACACAAATAGGTATACACGAGTGCGTGTATACCTATGCATGGACTTGATGCAGCAAAATACAAGTGCTTTTACCGTATTGTCTAATTCCTGTAAAATGACGACAAAGCAAGGGGTTGCACTTTATCATCGGGCGATAGATGTGCGTGCGTATATGTATCGTATCGCATCGCATCGCATCGCATCGCATCGCATTGGATCGCATCGCAAACATGTTTTTATTCTGTTTGCAATGTATTCACTGACAGACAGCACTACCATCAACATCATCAAAGTGTATGGAAAGATTTGTCAAAATCATCAAGACACGGATAATTCAATTCGATGTCGCAAATTGCATTAAGGAAATAAGTAGGAAGGTAGAGGATATGAATGCGACTGTCCTTTATCAGTTTATCCTATAGCTCGTCCTTTGTGTCCTTCCACGGTATTGATGTTCTGTTACTGTTCTGTTATTACACTGCAACCTTTAACGTTCTCTTTCATCGCATTCTCCTTTTTTTCCTTTCATATCTGTGCTCCGTTCTATTAACGACATATATATAGAGAGATTTTTAAATTTTTGTTACACATTTTTTTTGTTACACATTTTTCCGAGAAGCAGAGAAAAAGTCTCCGATAAAATCTCTTATTTATACTTAAGTATCTTGTTGACTGACAGTGTCAACAGACAAGTAGCTTCTTACTAAGAAGACAACAATTCTCTACAACGAATGATAAGAAAAAAAAAAAACAATATTTGTATTCCCTTCGATTTTATTGCCATCGTCACAAAAAGATGGGACACAGTAAATTTTCTGTTCCATTTGTCACCGTAACTCGCATCAATCAACCGCAACAATACAAATTACACATCCTCCTAACCAGAGTCCAACGGTCCGGACATCTCACAGTACCCAGTCGTTTAACTCAGCCATTCAAATGTTGTCGAATGGTAAGACCATAGTTCCACTAAACTTTTTTAATAATTTTCTGAAAATACTTTTTCTAATTTTCTCAACCAAGCTCACACACTCACACACTTCAAAGCTAGTAACAAAGCTAGCTTGAGGTATACTACGACTAACATGAAAGTCGAACAATATCTGAAAAAGCACAAGCGATGATTATAGTAAATTATGATATATATGTAAATATAAAAGGTTCCCTACTACAGTGGTTTCCAAACTGTGGGGCGAGCCCCCTTAAGGGGGCGCGATACTGTTGCAAGGGGAGGGGGGGGGCATGTAGCTATTTCCAAAATATCATTTTCAAATACAAACCAAAAAAGTCAAATAGGTGTCAAAAAAATGGATCAGCAGTATACGTAATCCACAATCCTCGCCCTGGATTTTTGGTGTACAAAACATGCTAAAACATCCAATTCATACTCTTCTTCGAATCGAAATATCTCGCTTTCGCATTTGGAGCCGAGTACCGGTGGGGCGTGGAATCAAAAGATAAGCACTTGCAACATCCCGGTTATTCTCGTGCTTACTCGCGCCAAACTTCAGTAAACAGAAGCATCTTTCGGTTGTTTCGGTTTTTTAAAGGGGGGGGCGCATTCATTTTTTTTTTTTAAAAGGGGGGCGCCGGTACAAAAAGGTTGGAAACCACTGCCCTAATAAATATAATAACCGTCGCCAATTATCACATTCTTCTTCTTTGTTTTCTGGTACTGTACAAATACTTCTTCCGACCGACAGGTCTTTCGGTTTGTTCGAGTTGTTAATGTAACGGCTCCGCAAATTCTTGACCGATGTGTTAATTAAGAGGACTCTGTCTTAGTGAAGTTAATTTTTATCTACTCGAGCCTTTCGAGTTCGAGCTGCCTGTTTACGAGCATTTCTATCAGTTTTTATTTAAAGTGATCACAAAAGAAATGATCTCGCGATAAAGATCATCATCCCTTTTAACTTAGCTTAGTCGAGTCTATGTCTTGCGTGCTTGTCTCCCACGAAAATTGTTCCTCTGCAGTTTTTCAATTATCAATCAATCGTAAAACGATATGAAGATCAGAGGCTGTGCACAAAACGCGTGGAAATATTTAGCTGAGAATGATATTGAAATGAGGCTCGATAAGGATTCGCGGCATATGATGATTGTTCCTCTCTTCGATTAAGACGATCTTGGAAATTTAAAAAAAAAAAAAAAAAAACAAGTGTTTACGCCAAATTATGGCTTATGTACGGATAGGCGAAATCTATTCGCAAGACCGCGAACTTCAATGTAACTTGCGATGCCCTATAGTTAATAGAAAAGGCTTAATAACAAATAGGACTTGAATTGCTTTAAGAAAGAAAGAAGCAGCAAATAAAAATAGAACCGCCTCTATATTATTTATGTTTGGGGCAGTGATGACTCTCAAGTGAATCTAGTATATGCTGAAAAGTCGCTACGTAAGAAGAATTTACAATTTTTCGTATTTATCTACAGAGATCGATGAAAAGTCTCTTGGCCTATATGAGGGACTTACACATTTTGCAGTTATTTGCAGCGTTTGAAAAAAAAAAAACAATTTTATGCCGTTAGCTAAGTCGCTCAAAATTTAACTACATCCCCCCCTTATCCCTGATCCCTGATCCCTTATCCCGTTTTATGTAGTCTTTTGTCGATTGTTTTATTCGACAGATTCAGAGCAGAGCAGAGAAGTCAAGTTGGGAAAACTTGAAGGGCTAAAGACACGTAAACTTAAATCGTATTATCAGACTTATGAACAGACAATTATATTATGCGAATGGTATGTAGGTAGCACCAGTAGCAGCAGAAACAATAATAATCATTGCAGTGCATTGTAGTGAATACAAACAAGGGGGTTGGGGGAGGGGAGTAGGGTAATGATACGACAAAGACACGAAAACCCATAAACCCATAACCAGAAATAAGCGAAATAATATAAACAAAATTACTTTTTGGTTATAATTTTGTTGTTGCTGCAATTGCGGTGAAACTGTTATTAAATTTTACATTCTGATTAGAAGTTTGACGGGAAGAGACGACTGTGAGCTGTAACCGCCCGCACTCACATGTAATAAAATGGTAAAGGAAAATATATTATACTACATATATATATATATATATATATATATATATAACTTACACATGACGGGAAGGATTATAAAATATTACAAAGACAGATTACTGATAGATAGATAACAGATAAGGAGCGTAACAGCGCTGAAGGTGAAGTTATGAACTAGAAAGTTTTGCGTTTAATCTTTTGTTGCAAACGCAAGGTTCTTATGAAATCGGCATAACCTTACGTAAATATTAGGTTGGGGAAAAAGAAATCCATTATTTCTTCTTCTTCTTCTTTTGCTTCTTTTTGAATCCAGCTTTGTGTAAATGTTTTAAAACTGTTTTATGATCGATTTTTAGCTACTGAGCGATGTTACGACTGCTAACACCGATCATTTCTCCGATTTTATCGACATTTTCGACGACCGGCCTACCTGTGCGAGATGCATCTTTAACATCAAAAATTCCTGAACGGAAACGGAACGAAACCAAAATTGCAAATAATTGGCTGTTACAGTCCACCAGAACCATAAACACCATTCACAATTTTAGCCGCCTGGCTTGCATTTTCGCCTTTGTCAAAGAAAAACTGTGCCGAAAAAAATGTACCGAATTTTCTCTTTGTTCACTTCCCCATTTTTAACACCCTGCAACTCACAACTGAATGCACCAAACACAAAAAACAACAAAAGAATTTTTTTTACTGCGAAATGTCATCTTTGCAACGAGCATAAATCTGAAATTGTTTGATCGTTACTTTACGAGAAATCTACCAGTGCAGTGCCATCTACCGAAAAAATAATGGATTTCTTTTTCCCCAACCTAATATCTTGTTACATAAAATCGATGTCTTAGGTGCATAGAA
>KK502407.1:3653574-3710877 GCA_000688735.1 Glossina austeni
AGAGAGAGAGAGAGAGAGAGAGAGAGAGAGAGAGAGAGAGAGAGAGAGAGAGAGACAGACACACACACACACACACAGACACGCGCGCGCGCGCACATGACATATATATGTTATCATTAAGAGGCGTTATTGAAACGGTCGTCAAAAATTGCGGTACAATGTTGAAATTTGGCTCCCGTTGACTGTTGGCTGCATAACGCATTTGATAATTATGAAGCGTTCTGCCCGCACTCAGATTCCCAATGCATGGCAAATATGATTTTGCAATTTACGAAGACCCGCTAACGCTAGCGGATCCATTTCACATCTCGCTACAAATATTTCCTAAATCCTGCCTTGCTCTAGAAGGCTGGGGTATCAGAGATTCGCTGTTAAGGCGATTTTCTTCATTTTTTATTTTTTATTTTGTGTTTTGCAATTTTTCCTATTAATCCACACTTTTTTTTTTTTTTCTTCTTCTTCAATTTTCTTTAAACGCGTACATAAAGCTTTTGCCTTTGAGTTTCAGTTTCTTTAATTACATTCTTTTTCTTTGCATTTTCTGTTTTTTGTTTTTTGTTTTTCTGTTTTTTGTTTGCTTAAAAGTCTTGCTTTCATAGTAATTAATTTGTAAAACACTAGCAATTGTAAATAATTGCATAAGTTTGTGGAAAGCACAATTTGCCTTTGACTTGTGTAACGAAGAGAAAGCTTGAAAAAAACTTGAAAACCTCACTGCGGTTACAAGTATGTTCCCTTAAGAAATTCTATTCAAATTCTTTGCTGCTTTATTAAATAATAATTATTATTAATATTGTTAAGGCTTTCGAGCCAGATCTAGTCATGAATGGATATCATTACTGTAAGAACAAGAGTTTTAAGCTGAGGGCAATATTCGATTTTCCGTCAATAGCCGCAGGCCAGGTAAGCCAGTTTTACTAAGACCCGCTATATAGACAAAGAAAGGACCGATACTCGATTTTATTCGAACTCTGCCTGCTCGTGTAGACAATTCCTTCCAATTCCTTCCAATCGATTTTCATCAAGTTTCATAAGGCATAACACCGACAGCTTTTTGTAGGTAGCCCCTAGTAGTTTTACAAAACAATATTTTCGATCGCTTTACTCTTCTACTTAATCTTCATACCGTTTGCTTCATTCCTATGACTGTCCTATGTCTGTCTGTTTGTCCTATGACTATCCTATGTCTGTCTGTTTGGTAATTTGATGTTATTAGTGAGGAGCGATTTTTGCGACAAGTTCATGCTTCTCTTCGCTTGTCCTTCTTGGTATCAATAGTATTCATAGAGTTCAAAGGTGATGGAAAGGAAATGGTTTCGCAAATCACTTCGCTCAATGCTAATGCCTAGTGCTGTTAGCTTTCTTCGAACTCGACTCACATCAAAGGTATTTTTTCAAAGTGTCATTGTGCGGCTTGATTGAATCAGTGTGAGTGTGTGTTATACAACAACTACAAGTTAAAATTTTTTCTTTATAATGATTTCAAAAATATCAGTAAGTTGTTAGTTATAAGGTCTTCGCTACCCTGTCAAATGAAACGATTATCTGGATGAAAAACAAAAATTCTATTAGCGAGTTGAAGGCAGTCTTTAAAATTGTCCCAGAGATTAGTAAAGCACATGCAGAATTTTATATTGGAAATGGAGCCGCTGGATTGAATTAAAAATGATATTAAAATCTGAATCCGATTACGGATATATATGCTTATCTGCATTCAACGTAGAATATGAAAACGTCATGATTAACGGAATGAAGCGGAATCGATTCGAATAATTGTTTTCATACCTATCATCGAAAAGGATGAGAGGTATATTCGTTTTATCGTAACATTTGCAACCGCCAGGCGTATGCGTCAGCGACCTCGCAAATAGGTGCTCATAGGTGCTTGCATGTGTTTATTGGTGAAAATGGTAAAGTAAAGCAATGTACACAACGGTTAAATTCGATGATTTTAAACTTCCTCTACATACAAAATACGAGTTTTGCATTTAGTATTATTGAGTTATTCAACATATACACGCGCCCCAACTTGCATTCATTCATTGCTTTCATCTGCGTTCGTTGCTTGGCAGGCAAAAGAAGAAAAGTTTTCTTATGACGTCAATTGAATAAATTGAAAAAAATGGCAAAAAAGACCAACATAAGCGGTTATCGTCCTGCTTGACAACCCGCGACGACACGTTGCAAAAGTGTGACAATTAGTCGAAGGACACGGCTACAGTACGTACGTAAATTGACAAAAACCTCTGTTTTTCAATAGAAATAAAAAACTGGTTTTCGCCCATTACAGCAGATAAATTTGCAAAATATTTGAACGAATCGATCGATGGGCGATATTATCGCCTAACTGCACAAAAATGGGAAAAGTTGACCACGCCCACCCACCTCTTTTTAGGCTTCAAAAACTCCATAGAGAATATAAATACTTGGCTCGGTTTCAAATATGGAATGGATTTAAGCATGTTCATTTGTCCATCTGTCCATCTGCCCAACTGTGTAGCATCTGTAGCAAACATTCTTCTGTTCGCACAAAATGAAGATATTATCGGTCAAATGACACACCTACAACGCCTACACCACTAAACAACAACAAATTCTTACTCAACACATACACACATAGATCTTATAAATTTGCCGAAAAATTAATCGCGTCCAATCAACATCATAGATTATAAAAATGTAACTTTTTTTCGCCTTTCTTTTTTTTTTTGGAATAACGGTGATGAGTATAAAAGAATATAATTTTCTTATTTGTTGTTGTGTCTTACAAAAGTTGAATGAATCTAATAACCGACGCACTGCCGACACTTTTTAGTTCTATCAACTGATACGCATATAGAGGCTAATTAAGTATTTGAAAATTGCAAGAAGAGAGGCAGGTTCACGTCAACGTGATGATGATGACTCCAACAAGGGTTCCATTCATCATCAAATGTGGAAAATATGGAATATTTTGCCTTAATATGAGACAAGATACGATAGGCTGTTTAGCAAAAGATAAAATATTGCTTTAAAGACGCAATAGAATGGAAATCGAACACATTCTAACTGATTGGAATTGGAAATGACTACAATAATTTCGTACAAGAAGGAATCAAGGGATAATATCGAGTTTGCCAATTTTCCAAATTTCTTGCTTTTAATTATTCAGTAGTTTCTCGACATTTATTTAATACGAAAATTTCTACTAACCTATGGTTATCTCGTCCCGACTGCATGCGCCTATTAAGTGAAGAGACGGAATGATGACTTATACTAACGTAATTTGCTTGGCCTTGGAGCGTACTATTTATAAATATATTATCGTTCATAACAAGTCCACAATTTGAAATTGCTCTCCTTTTTACCTAATCCAAGGCGTCTTTCGTAGGTTTTATGATAGTTCCCGAATTTTATCTATTTTCAACCCTATTCACAATATATGTAATCTTGTGAATTTTCGAAAGGACTCAGGGTACTCAGTGAACTTCTTAATCGAACCGTTCGAGTAACGCGATTGACAGGTTTTATCGAGCAATTTTGAATAAGTAAGCGCCAGTATCTTATTAGCAATGCCATTGCGTATGGTAAACTAGGTACCCCTGGTCGCAACCATCAAGATATCAGCTCCAAGTTTTGCAGAAGCATGAAGGCTCCAACTCTTTTTTCAAAAACAAAGAAAAATTGGATTTTCTTCTCGTTACGCAATACCGCAATACCGCAGATAAAAGAATGAAATATGTAAACGTTTCAAATGGAAATCATTTTACCTAAAATTTGTTCTGCTTTTCACTCATCAATAAATTCACGTTGATGAGCTTTCTCCAACACGCCAACTAGCGTTTCATTGGTTTCATTGGATTTCGTATTTTGAAAAATTTTCCAAAAAGAAAAAAAAAAGAAACCCTAATAATGTCCGAGATGGACATTTACGTCTCAAAATTGATGTTCATCGCGATTAAGCGATCGCTTAACCAATTATGAGTTTTTTTTTTTTTTCTAGCATCGACTTTGTTCAAAATATCGATAACAAGACGTATTATTTTATTTACAAGTCGAACGAAAGCCCCCTGATCTCATATGGATCATAATGTGATCCATACATAGGAGGCAGGATTTTCGGTCTTCAATGAAAACTTTGCGTTCACTTACAAATCTATAAATAGTAACGTTCATCATTAATTCATTCTATCGTCATTTCTCTCCGTTACTTTATAAAAATGCGTAGGGAGTTATGTTATTATTGTTATGATTTAAAAGGTCTTTTGTTGTTGCTTTATTTAAAACTGTAATTCCATCTATTTTAAAAGTCCATAGCACTTTGTTGTTTGTTTTTGGTGCGGAAACCGGATGTTAAGAGTGGAAATAAATGTAGCCGAACGTAACTTTCAATGTTTGGTAATAATGATCCTAACGTACATTTAATTTCAGGATGTACAGGGCACGGTTATGTGTGTGCATGCGTGAATTCGAAAGCACGGAATGAAGTAAAGCGTGTAACGTAGATATAGTTAATGTAAAAGTGTGTTAGTGATTTTTGATATATGTGTGTGTGTATATGCATATGTGTGTTAGGTTTCCTTTAATGATATAGGTTGTCTGGTAAGTTTACCCCTTGGTAGTAAGGTGTCTGCTTATACAATATTATGTTTTAAGTATACATTCTGACTACAAAGTGTCGCATTTGTCTTTACTCTCATGCTCTCTCTCTCTATATATATATATATGTACAGTGTATAGCAATTGTTTATAATTATGTTTTCCGCCACAGACAACATCCTACGGCTTTCTTTACATTAAGAATGTTAAACTTAAATTATCAACAGTCGCCAACAAAACAAAAAATGGTTGAGAAGAGAGAGAGAGAGAGAAAAGAGAGAAAGAATGCAGCCAACGCCAGCAATCTACACTTGAAAGATTTCTTGTGTACCAGATACATAAACTCTTACTGACAACATGGCGTCAGAAAGCGCAATTCCACTGTCTCCTGTTGACACTTAAAATTGTTGCTTCGGCGTGTTGTGTTTTTTTTTTTTATTATTATTATTATTATTATTATTCTTATAATACCTCCTTTAAAGTTTCACCCTTTTTATGCTTGTCACATTTTCAAGCCACACAAATACATACCCGTGATGTCCTTCACATCAATATCCAGCTCAGGAGGGCACATTATTATCGTTACATCATTCGCAATACAGTACGTGCCGCAAACCTTATCAACGCGCGTTTCATTTAAAAACTCAATGAAACACGGCATACACATTTCCACGGGCCCGACAGTGGAAATGGCCTGCACAAGCAATCGAGGACGAAACCAAATGCATGTAAAATTGTATTCCAATTGCTTATTACAGTTGCTTATTAAATGAGAGCTTTTATCTCTGAACCGATCGGGTTGATGAATATCCAAGTGAAACAAAGTATTGATGGCTGTTAAAGAGATACATCAGCTTATTAACATCTCCAATAACATGCGCTAAAGTTCTCTGCATCTCTATACTAATCATGTTTGCAGAATGATCGAATGCCCGTTCGTTCAAGTGTCCTCCGAATTCATTGAATAGAACGAAGCAAAAAAAAAAAAAATAAATAATAAAACAATAAAATTAAAGAATACAGAACAAGATCGTGGGATCAGTGATGAGATTGCTAGAAATCCAGCGCGTACCTTCATTTTCTCATTTCCTCTCTTTGTGTTTACCTGCTACTGTTTTGTTAGTGGACGGATGATTTCAAGAGTTCTTCATTTCTTTCTTACGAATGGCCAGCGAACGAGCTTACCATGGAAGTTTCTCTTGTACTCAAATTCTAGGAAACTGATGCCAAGTTGTTACCCGCTCCATCGGCATCACGCCTGTATGCGCGCATGAATCATTTTTCGCCTTGTAAAGAGAAATCCAGAGTTGCATTTTTTTTTGTTTAATTGTTTCGCTGTTTATGATTTATTTGATTGAAGGAATGTCTATATATGTAGGAGCACTGTTTCGGATTTTAGATAGCACTCGCGCCAAGTCTCTCCCACGCAAGTGTTTCCGTGACAAATTCTTCTCTTATTAAAGGGAAATATGAAATACAAGCTTATGATCAGCTGACAAGCGAAGAGATATTCTTGAACTCGTTCAAAGCAGACAGCTGTCAAAAGGGGTTAGTTTTTCATTCGTTCCAATTTGTTGCTCGTTACTATTTTCTGAAAGACACTTTTGAGTTTGCGAGTTGAAATCAACAAAAAGGCATTCATTTTGTTTTTGTCGCACGCACGCAAAAGCTCTTTCTCTGGAGAGTAAGTAAGTAGTGTGGAAATAGATATTTTGCATATGAATGGTGTGACTGAACTTATTTTCCTTTTTTGTTTTTTTTTTTTTTTAGTTTCCATTTTTAGATAATGGCCACACAGCCACGTCGCTAACGCCTGCCATTTTTTGCCCTACATGTGGCAAAAATTTTGGAAATGACGATGAGGTGCACAGCACGCACTGTGGCCATGTATTCCATCCATTCTGCTTGTATTCGGGACTGGCGTACTAAGTGAATGTTGGGAATGGTCGAAATCAGTCATTCGCTTATTCTTATTACGTAATTACAGATCTACAAGATGTCCAATATGCGACAACGATTGTCAAAATATCCACACAAATTATTCCTCGACTTTGATCCGATGGACTGTGAAACCGATGTGATAAAGGAACTATAAGTTAAAATAAAAAGTAGATAAAAAACAATTTTGCGAATTTACAAGAACAACACACGATTGCGAAGAGCGAAATCCGATTTCCGAAAATCGGAATCACAAAAGGAATTTCTTATGTCGACCAAAGCAAAGCCGCGGATGTTAACAAAGAAACTAAACGGAAAAACAAAAATTTATTTCTGCAAGGCGGGGCAAAACAAAAGGAAATTTCTTCACTTAAGGATAGCATGAAAGGCAAAAGGATCGGCAGCAACGGGTTATGATTTATTATTAATTGAAACATCAAGCAAAGGCATTGGAACGAAAACTAGCGCACATATCCAATGAATTGCATGAGGAAATTTCAAGTGCGACCCAACTTTCGACTGATAATACGAACTTTCATAGTTTGATTGATCAATACGGCGCTACCAAAGTAGAGCGATCTGGAGCAGCGACAGATGTTGTTGTTGTGTGGAAAGAAAAATGTAGTTGAAAATCCTAAAGAAAAATCAATAACTGAAAACTGGAGCAGCGTTATAATAAAGCGTTTTCCCTCGGAATGCATACGCCGCAGGTTAAAGGACACGGTCCTGGCGTTGGCTTCGGCTGGCTATGCTTTGTGCACCCACACGAACCGCAAATCATGCAAATCAACGTTTGCCAAACAAAGTTACTTTCCGAGTACAATTTAAAAACGAACGCTTAACATCCAGTTCTCTTCAAAGCAAATCGAGGCTCGAGAATCATCTCATGTACGGTTCGATATTAATCAGTGAATGTATAGGCGATAATACCAACTCACGGGAGGTCTACGTTTTTTCGAAATCTGCGACTACAAGGGTAAGGTAATGATCACGGGT
This sequence comes from Glossina austeni, assembly GCA_000688735.1. NCBI lineage: Eukaryota > Metazoa > Arthropoda > Insecta > Diptera > Glossinidae > Glossina > Glossina austeni. Next base: position 3,661,087 of record KK502407.1, read on the forward strand.
GGCGGTAAGGGGCCTCCGCACATGCAGCAACGGGAGCTCAACTAATACGCACCAACATTTCAAAATTAAAAGCTACTGCACGTTTTTAGCAATTTTTTCATTCGTTTAAAATTATTTTTATTTTCTTTTTCATACATTCTTTCTAATATTGTTTATGTTTGTTACTAATTGCTTTAATAAATTTCGTATAATAAAGACGATGAACGTCATAGCTTATTGCCTCTTATGTGCATATATAATGTGGTTCCAAATTGATTTTTGATTTTATCATTAACCATCAACAAGAAATTTCTGAAAGTCTATAGCGCTGTTGCACTAGTGTAGTAGCACTAAATTTACACGTACTACCGCCTGTTCGGTAGTTTAATAGGTTGGGTTTGAAAAGTCAAAACTTTTGCCTCAAAAAGATTTAGTAATTAATTCGTAAATCCCTTGTGATTTCAAAAACAAGGAACCGTTCGTGTAATCACCCATACGCGATGTGGTTACGTTCTTAATGAATTTTTAGTGAACTCGTGAAAGCGAGACCTTGTCTCTATAAATTGCCAAAATATCTGCATCGGAAAAAATCAATTTTCCGTCTCGTTGTGTTAGCTAATAAAACTCATTCGCAATTCGAAAATTTCGAATTTATTCGTAACATGTTCATGCGGACTTTCGGCGGAAAAGAATGAAAAAAATAACATAAATTTTTTTTTGTTTTTTTTTTTTTTTTAAATAGACTTTGCATTAAAACAAAAGAAATTCTTTACAGAATGAGTTCTCAATTAACCTGAGAGAGATGGGGGGAAAGTGTGTAGGCAACGATGGATGGACAATAATACGCTTGTATAAAGCGCTTTTGATGTTTCTCTTGCAACTACTATTGTGTTGGCTTTGATTAGAATAAATAGGCTTTACTAAGAGCGTCAGTCGCATCCATGCATAAAGGGCGCAAAGGAACAATGGCAGATAGTTGAGAGAGTATATCAGTCAAAGAGGGAACTATAGTTTATACCGGATACACAAGAGGTCGTAAATGTTGGTTGGTTGGTTGGTTGGTGGACAGTGATAAACGGTGAGTGAAGAACGGTGAGAGAGAAGTCAGATAAAATAATAATTCACACAATTTCAAATTTACTCAAAGTAATGCAGCATAAGCAAGACGCAAAAAAAGCGATAACGTGCACTGATGGCGCGCAAAGATATATAAAAACATTTTGTTGAAAGACACATATTTCCGCAACATGACTGCTTTCGAGCAGTCGTAACTGACTATTAATACAGAAAGTAATTTCAATGCTATTGCGCTCGAATAGAAGGAACGAACAAATGGGGTTAAAAAAGAAAAGGTTTTTTCTAAATGCGTATGCGAATAGTAGAAAGTTTGTTACCTCTTCTTTCCCTCTCCTCTCCATCACTTTATTACTTTGTGTTATAACAATTGTTTCCCTAACATAACTTCATATTCATCCGCAGCCTTTTCAACGTAACACGATAGACGTAAACGCAGCCTTTCTATGTGCATATAGATATATATATATATATACATACATACATACATACATACATATATATATATATATATATATATATATATATGTGTGTGTTCGCTTGTATTTATCCACGCTGGCTGAATATCCTCATGAGGCAAATGTTCACAGTTTTGAGGGTTGCTTGCATAAGCGTAAGCTAGTTTTGTTCCTGTTGTACCCAGCACCAAAGGACGAATTCATTTATTAAAACGTTTGCAACATCCAGAAGTAAGTTTCATAGACCCCATAAAATATATATATATATATATATATATATATATATATATATATATAGACTATATTAACATCAAATTCTGAATCGATTTAGGCATGTCCGTCTCTCCACCTGACAGCCTGTATGATGTCTGCTCTAAACTCCTGCTCCTGGCCGCAAAAATGAAACTCTCAGCTTCACAAGACACTTGGGAAAAACATTTGGAGTTCTTAGATGTAGGTTGGTTGGTTGAAATTGGGCCAAATCGAGCGAATGGAGAACACTTCTGTTTTTGCAAAGCAAAAGAGCTCATTACTCATTACTCACTGTATACAGGTGACAGTAGAGGAACGTATACAAATTTAAATTTATGCCTTTGATAGCTTTGCGAAAATAGAGGCAGTTGGCCACTCCCAATCAATATTGTAAAGTATAAAGGTTTAGTTGTTTTCTTCTTTTCTTCTTCTAAAATTTTTTGGAATAGTAATCGGCGTTGGGTGAAAAAGATTCGGTGACAACTACTGAATAATACAAAATACAATTTTCTTACTTATTTTTATTTTAGCATATATCCTATATTTTGTTGTTATTGCAGTCAAAGTGTATTTATCACAAATATCAATCGCTCCGGGCATACAAATGTAATCCGGTTAAGTGCCGTTTGCCTGATTGTTAATAAATTAATGATTTAATAGTTGACATAATGGTTATTTGCGCAAATCACTCGCGTTTTAATCAGATTTACCGGTCGTCAGGTAAAGACCAAAACATCCCAAATCGACTGACTGACTGACTGACTGACTCTTCATATCAATTATTAAGAAAATCATCAAACATTTAATTTTTGAAAAATTTTGTAAACATAATTTCATCACACACACACAAAAAAACACATACACACACACTCATACAATTAAGGACCTAAAAATCAAACAAATTTACAATCATATGTAGCGTGTTTAAAGCTGGTAAAGTCAGCTTAAAGCTAAACGTTCCTCGAATCTATTTTTTGCGCGTAATGCGATGAGATCTCCTTTGAAGAACAGAGCGACAATCAATAACCGATCGAATCGATTTATTTATGTCCACTTCGATTGCATTTCTCACAGTGTGAATAATTGAGATAAAACAGGAAGCAAGAAAGTTATATTCTACGTGGGTGGAACCTCGCATATGGAGTTGCGTTCAGTCTACGCTTCAGTGCGTGCTTTCGCTCCCACCGATTTGGCCCATTTTCAATACCAGCCTCCGTGCAGAAACTTCCCATGTAAAGTCGATATCTTCATTCTTACGACCTGGAGACTGCCAACATAGACAGACAGACAGACATGGCTAAATCAACTCGGAATTCATGCTGATCAAGAGTATATATGCTTTACAAGCTCTTTGAAGCTTCCTTTTGGCTAAGTGGCATACGTTATGGGAAGAAACAAAATGAGTGCACCGCCATCTTACAGTGATGGGTAGAAGAACTTGAACTCTTTCCACATAGACATCCATACACATCTTGCACGCACTTAGTACGCTAAGTGCATTGGGATGACGAAAACTTAAAACATTTTCATTATAGTTAAGTATTAAGCGTAACTGAAATATAATCGAAAGTCGCATTAGTTTCTTACTCGATTTCGATTTTCCCATCAATTCCCAAATGATTTTATGTCTCTTTGAGGAAATTTTTCGAAAAAAATTCTAATGATTGCCAGATAAATGATTATAGAGCGAGCCTGAAATAATATAAATGAAGCGAGAATTTTAAATTAATTTCATTATCCATACTTACGCTTTTTAACATACACACAAGCAAAGCCAATATGCTCGACGGTAGTAAATATGCACATAATAGAAAGAATCGTAAATTGTTTGTTTAAATCCATTAAGCAAAATAGCTAAAGTAAATATTCGAGTTACTGAATGTTTTGTTTCCCGTATCAGAACTTGTTTTGTTGTTGTTTTTGTTTTTGTTTTTGGTTTTCTTCAGCAGAGAAAATCAAAAATTTTCCATCGCAATTTGTCTTATTTTCTGCTAAAGTTTTATGCGCGAAACTTTGCCGGCCAATTACTGGCAGATGTCTTTAAAGGACACGAGTACTTGTAAGGATTAAATGTACGGGTTGATAATTTTAAATTTTTTTCTTTGCAAACATTGCCTATAAGTAGTTCTACTATTTATAGGATGAGTTACATAAAAAGAAAAAATTTCTTTTGCAAACATTTTGCTCATCCTTTTGCCTGCTCTAACCCGAACTCACGACTTACAAAGGAATGCGTTTAAGTAACAATTGGTTGCGAAAACTGTTTCATTGTTTTATTTTTTTATTTATTTATTTATTTATTTTTTTTTTATAATAATATCTCACAAAAGTCTTGCACCCACTTGTTAACAGCGATATTTATAAAGTTTTCATATCGGAGATGTGGAAAGGAAGAGAGAGTGGGAGAGAGAGAGAGAGAGAGAGAGAGAGAGCGAGCGAGGCAAAGAAAAAAAGACTTGAGGATTTCGAAACGTAATCTGTTAAATGCTTAAACGACTACCACCTATGCATGTATCTATGTTTGGCTGGATTTTTGCAAAATTTGAAAATTCCCATAATAAACGGTTACTTTGCCTGATTAGTTTATTAGCCTTGAGGATGTTAGGCTTGCGGATGTTATGAATGGAAAAATCAAATTTCTTTTTACTCTCTTTTTGATAGTGTATGTGTGTGCAGAAAGAAAACATTGCAATATTTCTTCGTTAGTTATCCGCCTATAAACAGTAAATGGAAAGATGTTTTCCTTTATTCAATATTTTAAATGCTTTTGTTAATATAAAATATAAAAAAAAAAAAAAACAAAAAAAGAAGTGAAATTCAATTCAATTCAATTCAATTCCTCTTACCTAATACTTGGCCCGACCATTATGCTCTTAAGTTTAAATTAAAAGTGTTAGTCTTACCTTCATTTATTTTATGCTTTATGTGTTCATCTTGGGATGGTTGGTTGGTTGGTTGGTTGGTTGGTTGGTTGGTGTCTTGTTTTCGCAATATCTTCGTTTCATTTATATAATTGCAAAATCTGCCAAAGGAATTTCTCTTCTCTTTCTACCATATTTCTGCCATATCGTGAACGTTAAGAAAAGAGATTTTCTCCTTTTTGTTTTCTTCAAGAAATGCTTAACAGATGAGACACAAGCAACTTTATTGTACGATTAGCAGTAGGTTAAGTCAGTGGTTGCCAACCTGGCGGGCGTTTTTTAAAGGGGGACGCATTATTTATTTTTTTTTTTTAAAGGGGGGCGCCGGTACAAAAAGGTTGGAAACCACTGGGTTAAGTACTTGAATTTAAGATGTAAATAATGAGAAATATTTTTCCCAAATTTTTGTAATTTATTTACTTGATTGATGAAATCTTAATACTAAATTTATGACGCCCGTCAATATGACGAATTGGGAACGCACGCACGCACGCACGTCTAGACAAGCAAAACTGAGAACATCGTTGCTTTTCGCGTCTTTCACGCGTCGCTCATAAACTAACTACAGCAGTTGGACGATTTAGGGATTAATAATAGTTTTAAGAATGATGGTAACCCTGTTAAGATATATTTAGATTCTAAAAAACTCAGTTTACAACGCCCAGATCTTTGATCAAGATGAACTTTTGAATCGATTTAAATATTGTCCGCCTGTCCGTCTATGTAATGTCTACTGTAAACATCTTCTAAGAATGATGGTAACCCTGTTAAGATATATTTAGATTATAAGAAACTCAGTTTGCAACCGCCCAGATCTTTGATCAGGATGAACTTCTGAATCGATTTAAGCATGTCCGTCTGTTCGTCAATGTAATGTCTGTTGTAAACATCTTCTAAGAATGATGGTAACCCTGTTAAGATATATTTAGATTGTAAGAAAGTCAGTTTGCAACGCCCAGGTCTTTGATCAAGATGAACTTCTGAATCGATTTAAGTATTGTCCGTCTATCCGTCTATGTAATGTCTGTTGTAAACGCTCTCCTAGGCGCAAAAATTAAGTTATCCACTTCAAAACTTTGCAAAACCATTGGAAGATCTTGTACGTAGGTTGCCATTGAAAATGGGGCCAAATCGGTCGAAGGACACGTCTAAAGTACCACGTAAACTGAGAGCTCTTCTGCTTTTCAAAAGGAATAAAAAATGGGTTTTTCGGTCATTACTCATAAATTGTAGCAGAGAAACGTACAAAAATGGGACCGCGTATTCTATGCAGGCAATGCTGTAGTGACTGTATAAAAATGAGAGAAAGTTGATCACGTCCACCCAATATTATAGCGTATCAAAGTTTTATTTGCTTTTTCAATGCCTTTATAAAGCGCAGATAGGAGCTTTGCCAGCCCCATAAAGTTTATAAATTCTTGGGCAGTTTCGAACTAGGAATGCAAGTAAACATGTCCGTCTGCCCAGCTGTCTGTCGGCACAATTGTTGTTGTTGCACTGTGGTAACAAATTTCCAAAATAATTGGGAAAGGGATTAAACGACAAACAAAAGCGGTTAACACTTTGTTTGTTTTGCTTGTTACTTACTCATAAAGACCAACACATACACCATATAAATATCGGCTTTTATTCTAAAAATAGGAAAAATCAATCGTGCCCACCCAATACTATAATAAGGTGTGAAAATGTACTTCTTCTCCTTTTTTTTTGAAATCACTGCGATGGGTATAAAAGATTCGGTCACGAGCGAATGCAATTTTCTTACTTGTCCTAGGATAACGGTGATGGGTAGCAGTCGTAAAAATAAAGATAAAAAGCTGAAATTTGACACAAACATTCGCTGATCGGCTATGACTAGGACTATGAGTTTGTAAAAAAGGCGTAATAGTGTTCACAAACACAACCACAATGCAGAAGATACTAACATCACCTCGAAAACACAGATAGTTTTTTTGAAATTTCGATCTACAACTTACGACCACGTTAAGACTTTTCTAGAAGAAGATGAAGAACTACTACTTAAATATTCTGCAGAACCATCTGAATATTTGGTGCAAAAGTGGCCCCGATCGGTTTGCTAATATGTCCAGAATTAATGACGCAATTTTAATTCCAACTCATTTATTACACCCGTCGATTCAGAATCGCTCTAAAGTTATCTGCCCCTCGGTTCGTCTTGTTTTCTTGAGTCCACATCAAAGGCGGCAATTTTTGCTATATCTTGATGAACTCTGACGTATTTTGATCCCAAAACGAACGCTGTTCAAAATGGTTCCGATTCAATCACTTTTTCGACCACCGCCCCCCACACGTCTTCTTCCTTCTGTCCTTCTGTGCTATTGCGATTTTTTAATCATTTATTCTCATATATCCCGAAGAGTCGCGTAGATGACCACTTCTTCCAACGCTAGAATTTATTTAACGGTCGAAGCATTGCCTACTGAGCCTACTCAGCCCCACGTGGACGTGGAGCATCGATCAATTGGAATTTTTCCTTCAATTAATGGAAAGATTTATGTATCTAATCGTTAAGCCCCATAAGGAATAACTTTCAAATCTTTTTGAAGGACGTCTAGGACGTATTAGACTACGTAAAGGCAGACATGGATGAGTTACAATCTCAAATCTCAGCGAAATAAAGCGTAAAAAGCACATTAGATAACGTGAATTTTACCCTTAAAAAAAGAATCAAAATTCAATTGGGAATTAAAGCTAAATAAAAATATTATTCTTGTTCTTGTTCTTATTTTTGCTTTGTTTTATTTAAGCAATAATTGTGTTTTCTAATTGCTGATGAGCAAGTGAACGATGCTGTAGTCGTAGTTATTGTTGACATTATGCCACGTGTCTCTGCAAACACTAGCAACACGTGTCAGTCAATAGTGTCGTATAGCGTATAAATGTCGTTGTCATGTCTTGCTTGCTATTGAAACGCATGTACGCGTACAATATATAAATATACAAATATGTTGTTGTTACATATATACCTATACATATATATATATATATATATGTCGTTAATATTTCCTAATTAAAGCCCTTTGTAGAAAAAGATATCATCACAAATGAGAAGAAATCTTGATGTTGATCTCTCGGACGATAGACCATAGACCATAGAATGTTGAAATTTTGCGGATGATTATTAAAATGTAATTATTTCATAGCAACATATTTATATATACATACATACATACATACATACATACATACATACATATATACATGCATTCTAAATATTTATTTACATTTGTGTGACTACGCTAGCGGGAAAACCGTAATGAGTACGTAAAATTCATGAATACATACATACATACATACATCAGTAGATTTTGCAGCCAAAGTATGGCATGAGTATTAATGTCTTCATGCGTATCATAGAAATAATGAATGCCAGCAGATTGGTAGAGAGAGAATTTCACTTCACCTCAAGTGTAATCATGTTACATACTACATACTGCATACTGCAGCAACATCCGTTCTAATGTCGAAATGTGTTTCAAGAATAGATAATATAGGTTTATACATACATACAGACATACATGTGTTTGCATGTTCGCCAAGCACACATTGCTTTTGTGGTTGTATTCAAGATTTCTACATTTATTTTTAAAATTGTCCCCCCCCCTCCCCACTCACACTTTCTTTCTCTTTATTTATTGCTTTATTGCTCCCATTTCGTTCTCTTTCTTCGGTCGATTATCATTTTGTCGTCGTAGCATGTTTGTGAGCATGAACCTGGACACAACTGTGAACGTAAGAGCAGGAATAACTTTTTATGATTAGATGTTCACAAGCATATGCACACGCATATGTAAACGCTTTTCTTTTCATTTTTTGCTTCAATATTCTCTACAAAAGCATGTACGTACGTTATGCTAATCTGTAAACACCAGGTATTACTCATTAGGCTTCCTATGTACCAGGAATGCCAGGAATATTACCACAAATTCAAAAAGCCATCATTTTGTCTATTCACCAAAATACGAGTGATAAGGTTATGTTAACTTTTTCATTCCATTTGCTACCAATTTGCTACGCAAGGAAGCGTTCACACTTAATAGCTCAGCATAAGCGGCAGCAAACAGCTGACTATCGATGTGAGAACGAAGTTTGCTTGACTTCTTTGAAAATAACTAAATTGTTCTTCGCACGAATCCGCCCACAATTGTTAAAGAGTCGAAAAGAACAAAGTCTTGAAGTATTGGTATTAATAGGTGAATGTGAACTTTTTCTATTAACTGATAAACACAAATTTGTGCGCGTGTAAAAATGTCCCCATCGACTAATCGATCTCCTTCCTCCTCCTCCTCCTCCTCCTCCTCCTCCTCCTGATAGAATAGAATAATGGAAAGCTTTTGTGCTTTATGGCTTTTATGTATCTCTTTGAGGCCGTTCTTAATGTTCGCACAAACTTCTCCGAAACGATAATAATTGAAAGAGAGCCGGTCAGGGTGAATGGGGAAAGTTTGACTAATAAATTTGTTCATAATAAGTCGAAAAGGAAAATGCATAGTTTAGGGTGACAGTTTAACCTAAAGACTGTGAAAAAAAAGGAGAGCGTTTTGTTCAGCAGTTTGGAGCAAATTGTTTTCAATCCATCTATGAATTATTTAGCTTGAGAAAAAAGTCATTAACAGTTTACGATAATTGCATCATCACATAACTCATTTCCTCTCTTTCTTCTATAAAGGTCGTCTCAATGGCCTGAACGGATGACCGGAAAAGAGACGTACATATGGACAATGTGACCTCTATCTGCTGGCAAGACAAAATTTAGGGAAAACCACACGTAAGAAAAATATATTGGATCGTGACCGAATCTTTAATGCCCATCATCATCGTGATCGTGAAAAACGTGAAAGAACTAAATATTCATACCCAATAATAGTGGGTTGGCGCGCCTGATTTTTTCCACGGAAACACGGAAAGCAAAAGTGTTCACAGTTTTTGTTACATACGCGTGTAAAATACAATACAAAAATGCATAGACAAGGAAAAGACGAACGAGGATCGAGCAGCATTAATGTAGCGTCCATCACAGGCGATCTATGGTATAGAGGAAGGCCTTCGAAGTGTAAAGTAACGAACATTTCGAAGATGCATTGTAGGTGAATACGCTTACCGAAGCTGCTTCACCTAGCGTCACGAAAGGTTGCCAATCAACAATGACCAGCTCTCTCAACAGCTGGATAGTCGAATAAAGAAGACTCACGATCACCAAGTCGCCAGCAATGTATTCAGAGATCACTTCTTCCGACTAATTAGAGCAGAGCTTATGTGAATGCCGTGTGATGCACGTGAACTTACTTTACTTACGTATTAATATTAAGTTTTAGAAGTCGCAATAGATGGCCGAACAATTATGTTTTATTATGGCACAAACAGTTGACTCCCTTCACCCACATCCTCAAGCGCATTATGAGCGATATACGTGAAGTCTATGTGACGCTTGACCGTTACAAGTGAAAGTCAAATAAAATTTTTTCATTTTTCTATTATATTAGGGTTACCCATAAGTAATCAATCATTTTATTTCAATTATAACGACGCCTTATCTCTAGTGGAGTCCGGTCCAAGTGTTAACTATACAGGGACTGCCAAGAAGCCTTGGGTCTACCTGGTCCACCGTACAAAGGGATTTAAAAGAAATTGGCAAAGTACATAGACAAGGTAAATGGATTCCACACCTATTGTCTGAGGCCCATAAAGATTTTCGCCGAACAATTTGTAATTCCATGGTCACCAGACTAAGCAGGGATCCATTTTTGTCTAGGATCGTAACAGGAGACGAAAAATGGAAACTTTATGATAACATAAAGCGATCGAAACAATGGTTGTCTGCAAACGAGAGACCTCTTCCAACCCCTAAACCAACCCTATCCCTAAGGAAGGTGTTATTGTGTATTTGGTGGGATTCTTCCGGTATAGTGCATTACGAATTATTGAAACCTGGGGAGACAGTTACTGCTGACCTGTATTGTCAACAATGACAACAGTTACAGTCCGCACTCATAGAAAAAAGACCAGCTTTAGTGAACAGAAAAGGTGTGATGAGGAGCGAAGATTACTCAAGAGAAGATTAAGCAGTTAGGCTGGGAACTTTTACCGCACCCTCCATACTCTCCAGACCTAGTACCGTCGGACTACCATCTGTTCAGGTCACTGGAGCATTCGTTACGAAATAAAAATTTTAATTTCTTATCCGATGTCCAAACGCACCTTGAGTTATATTTTAAGTCATGCCCACTCCACTTTTTCAAGAGGGAGGTTGAACTTTTGCCGGAACGATGGCAACAAGTCATCGCAAACGACAGTCATTTCAAAAAAACAATTTGTCTATGAATGCAAAATAATTGATTACTTATGGGTCACCCTAATATATCAAAAATTATACCAGGACAGTGTTGTTAACCCCACAGTGACAGTTAATCTCACTTTTCCTTTTTTGTTGTTGTTGTGGTGCTTGAAAGGCCATTTTTCACATGATCTTTCCAACGTAGCCGCATAACCGCCATAAGCCATGAGAAATTTTTCAGTAAAGACTTCCGTCCCTTTGTGGATCACCGCACAACCGCATAAATATCGGAAGAGATTGTGCTTTTTAGAAGTGTTCATAAAGCTAAAGATAAAAGTAAAAAAATGATAATTAAAAGTCATGCTCTTAGCCAAGGTATCGTGATTCGCAATTTTATTAATGCGAACCCATTTTAAGATAATTTGCAATTCATAAAAGAGATCGAAAAAGTAATTACGTAACAAAGTTTAAGCATTAATGGTGGCTCCGGGAAATTTTCTTCAAGTCTTTTTTTTTTTTTTTCTTTTTAATAACACATGAAATCTACTTTCCTTTTAGGTAAATTATTGCCCATAAGAACATGAAAAGAACACCGTTAGTGTGCGCGAGAGCCAAAAGAGAATTGCATAAATTTTACAAATAAACCTCAACGGAGTAATAAACGGAGTGAGTATGCATTACAAACCAGTCAAGCGGCCATTCCTTCATTCAATCAACTATATGCAGTTTTCGCTAGAAAGTCGAAAGTCACCTTAACTTGTTCATTCATTTGCTTCTTTGCCCCCCCCCCCCCCCTTCCCCCATTCCTCCTCCCTCACCACAACAATTAGATAGCCTTGACACACTGTATTTATTATAGAATGCGTTAAAATTCAATTACAATATATCACGAACTTCAACAATTCTAGTTAGCTTTAGTGTTGTTTGCTTTAGCTAGTGGGTTACTGGTGGGTGGGGTGAGAGGAAATTTCATTTTTTCCATTTTCAGAGTTCAAAGTGTTGATATGCACCCGGTAGGTGTTTATGAGCGACAAGCAAAAAGCACGCAAGGCAAAGGTGTTCACAATTTTTTTTTTTTCGCATAGACGCGTGGGCGTAGTAGGCGTGTACTTTCACCGATTTGCGTCCTTTTCAAATTTGTAGGCGATGTCTTTACTTTTGCAAACGTCAGATTATTTACCACAGGTACTGCAGAGTTGGGCAGTCGAACGGACGGACATGATTAGATGCATTCCGAATTTGAAACTGTGCAGCATTTTATATGCATTATGGAGTTTTTGGAGCTCGCTTTGGCGCGTTTTAAAACTTATGATAAAATAATTCAATTTCGATGCACTATAATATCGTGGAGGCGTGGTCATTTTTTTCCCATCATTGCACAGGCAGTACAGCATTGCCCATAGAATACAAGGTCAAATATTTGTAAATTTATCTGTTGTAGCTATATGAGTAATGAACAAACACCTAGAGAGATGTTCTCAGTTTACGTACGTGGTACAGTAAGCGTGTCCTTCGACCGATTCGAACCATTTTTAATATAAATTTGCGAACAAGAACTTGCAATGTTTCTGACAAATTTGAAGTCGCGGCCAATCAACACTCAGACAGAACAACGGGTATTGTACAGATGGACCGACGGACATGCCTAAATCGATTCAGAATTTGATGGTGATCAAGAATATATATTCTTTTGGACATTACAAGCGTTTCGATAAAATGAATAGATTCTCCATCCGCCGATCATGGGCAGAAAAACATCTGAGTAAATCCTTCAAGAAACAAAGATTACAAACTGAAGCTTTTTCAAGGCATTTTCAATAACAAAACAACTTAAGAAGCCATACATACGTACCGTAAAGCCGGTAAGGATTTATTTATATATATGCAGAATGAATATAACGGTTTCACGGAAATTTCGAGTTATAAGAAATCAGACTTTTATTCAAAGCCGATACTTACTCTTGTGTATCTTGTGTGTGCGTTTTTCATTTCTTTTCTTGCATTCGCTTTAATAATTTTAAGTAGAGTTTGTCGCAAAAGTTGAATTAAAAAGTGTACCCATACCCACAATACATTAAATTAAAGTATAGGAGCAGTAGTCTCTGCTGCCGCTGGTGTTTTGCAATAAGACTAAGTATACTAAGCCCGTCAACTCTCGGGCAGCATAACTTAAGTTTACAAAACGAGCAATCAATTACTGTAGAGAGACATGTTTTCGACCCTTTCGATGAAGTAATACCTTGGGGTCGTAACATAACATAAAATTGACGAAACTTTTACTTTCCATTCTCCGTTCCATTTATGTTTTTGTACTCATGCACATAGCCACTCCTGATAATTATATATATATATAAATATGTGACCTAAAATTTAATCCCTAACCTCAATTTAAAGTAGAAAAAAAAAAAAAAAACAGAAAAAAACAGAGCAGAAACAAACTTATATTCGTCATGGGGCGAATTTTGAATGCTCATCACCTAACAACACTACAGAGGAATTGTTTAACTTGTCGAGCCATATCGAGCAGAATTTTGTTTTTATTTCACATTCGATTAAATATTTTTTTGTTTTTTTTTTGATAATATTTTTTTTTAGCCCAAAGTCTTAAATTGTGAAGAGTTTATGCGAAATTGATTGAAAGTTTTAAGTGCGCTCTATGTGCAAGACCTTATTCATTTATTCATTTTCGAATTTCCCTCAAGTCATTGCTAGACCGTTTTTGCACGGCTCTTAATGTTACAAATCGAATAATAAATTTATTACGCTTTTGTCTTTTGATGATAGACATAAAAATGATATAAAAGAAGAAAATTAATTTTTCTTCTTTTGCCTTTTTCTTATTTTATGTAAATTGTTTTTTATAGACTCAGTCAGTCAGTCAGTCAGTCAGTCAGTCAGTCAGTGTTATAAAATAGTAATTCACTCACTCCCTCTAGTTTCTTACTTTACATTATAATCTCAGAGTTGTATGTGAGTTGGTTTGCTTTGACACGAGAGATTTGTGTGTGCATATGCATGCACGTAATAGTTATCCTGTCATCAACTTGCTAGTCCAACTAATTAAATGACCACCTGCCTCTACAACTTAATTAAGGATTAATTGGGTTGTCAAGTCGGCTCCAGAGCACCACAGTAATGTGCTCAGTGTCTCTAAGATCCCAAAAACATATGCACACGCACAAAATTAATATATAATATATAGTACAATATATTTACATACTATACACACAATATACATATCAATTAGTTTGTGTACGACGACTAATGCTGTGTGCACATTAAAACTCTAACTATTATTATATCCTCAATATCTTATTATCCGTTTATTTATTTTACTTTTTTTTACTCTTTGCCATCAAATCCACATCTCAGTCCTCCTCAGCTCGCATACTCATGCTCTCCGTATATATACGCTACGCTACGGTATATGTAGATGGAGATGTCAATTTTTTATAAACATCAACATAATTATTATTTAACATAGGAAGAAAGTAAACTAGTAAAGCCATGATATGAGAATTAAATATTAACTCGATTACGTTTATTATATATTAGGGTGACCCATAAGTAATCAATTATTTTGCATTCATAGACAAATTACTTTTTTTGAAATGACCGTCGTTTGCGATGACTTGTTGCCATCGTTCCGGCAAAAGTTCAACCTCTCCCTCTTGAAAAAGTGGGATGGGCGTGACCTAAAATACAACTCAAGGCGCGTTTGGACATCGGATAAGAAATTAAAATTTTTATTTCGTAACGAATGCTCCAGTGACCTGAACAGATGGTAGTCCCACGCTGCTAAGTCTGGGGAGTATGGAGGGTGCGGTAAAAGTTCTCAGCCTAACTGCTTAATTTTCTCTTGAGTAATCTTCGCTGCATGAGGACAGGCATTATCTTGTTGGAGTATCACACTTTTTCTGTTCACTAAAGCTGGTCTTTTTTCTATGAGTGCGGACTGTAACTGTTGCAATTGTTGACAATACAGGTCAGCAGTGACTATACCGGAAGAATCCCACCAAATACACAATAACACCTTCCTCAGGGATAGGATTGCTTTAGGGGTTGGAAGACAACTATTGTTTCGATGGTTTTATGTTATCATAAAGGATACGAATATGGCTTTCAGAAGGTACAAAGTCCGCCATTTTATTAGAGAGCTACAAAAAAAAAAATGTATATTGTTGGGAATAAATTACTAACAAACTGGTTGAAGAATAACACCAAAAAAAAAGTATGCTTACACTTGTCTGGTTGCCGCAGGACTAATGAGAAATGGTATCTTGCGAAAATAATTGATTACTTATGGGTAACCCTAATAATATCAAGTGTAATCACTCTCACAGTTACGGATTATTATTACAATTAATTGTGATGATGATTATCATTATAGTTGTAATTATAAATATTAATGTTGTTGTTGTGCTTACCATTATTGTTATATGCTTACTATTATTATTATTATTATTATTATTATTATTATTATTATTATTATTATTATTATTATATATTATTATTATATATTATATTATTAGATGATTGCATGTATTTCGATCATTTTTTTCACTGCACCCAGAATTGGTGAAATATTGCCAGGAAGATTAAGCAAAATATTTTCGCATCTTTTTGGCAACATGACGATGTCGTTTAGAAACAACGCCATTGATTTGGTATCGATCCAATGATCAGAAGTAATCAGAAGTCGCTATATCTGGCGGCAGAATTTCCCATTCGATCTGCGACAGTGTAGCCTTGACAACTCTTGCAACGTGCGGCCGAGCTTTGTTATGCAACCGAATGACGTTGCTTCCGTTAACCGCTATTGCTGGTCCTTTTCGCAATTGTGACGTCGATACGCATTTGCAATAGCAGTTTCATTCGGTTTCGGTTTCAGCTCGTAAACACGATTTAAAATTGTTTGCGCATTCTCCTTGATCGTGATAAATAATCTTTGATTATCCCTTGATTCGAAGTTTGATTTTCAATGTGATTTTGATTCAACGTATCCAGGTATTTGGCATGTTGTTTGCCTTAGCCATAGCCATTGACTTCTCCTTTTTTTATTATGTTCTTCACTCAGCCTCATTCGATTGGCATATGACCTTGAACATATAAGAATGTTTAGCTTCTTCTTCGGAGACAGAATGCTCTCTCTTCTGTCCATTGTGTGTCCGTGGCAACAACAAGTGAACCATTTCTAGGCTTAATTTGTGTAGGGGCTTTCTTCTCAATTCTATCACAAGTCTTGTGATATCTCCTTGGAGATGCTCAATGTGAGTATTTGTTCAATTCATTAAAGCATAAATATTTACTGCTTTCATCACATTTCTCGCATTTAATGAAGTCATAATCATCGATTTTAGTCTATCAGCATCATTATTATAACTATTGTTATACCCTACACCACGCCTGTGCTACAGGCCATATTACGAAGATTAAATTAAACTTCTTTACAAAAATTGATAATTCATTCTTCTATTAATCATTTAGAATGAATGTTATCCTCGTTATATACACATATATATATGTATGTAACTAATATATAATAACTTGAGTACTATATTTATACACTACAGCACTTGTGGTATAGAAGTGTAGATAGACCCACCTTTTATTATACCGATCTAAGTCTGTCTGTCGGTCTATTTATCCTTTTATTATACCGATCTAAGTCTGTCTGTCGGTCTGTTTATCCTTTTATTATACCGATCTAAGTCTGTCTGTCGGTCTGTTTATCCTTTTATTATACCGATCTAAGTCTGTCTGTCGGTCTGTTTATCTATTTTTGTGCTCAAGGTGCAGGTCGCAATTTTCAGAGACAGTCGTACTTGGAACCAACGACGGACACTACCGAAAATGATTTGGATTAGTCCACTTTTCCGACCACTCCCCATATAAAGCCCTCTTCTGAAAAGTCGTTCTCGGCAAAAGTGGTTGAGTAGTACTGCTTCAGAATTCTAAATTGGTATGAAAACTTTGGACCATCTGAGGCGATTTTTTGAGCAACTCATCTCTCATACAACTGTTCCTACGGAAACTTAAGCTTTATATAGTAAAAAGTCGAATTTCGAATATTTCAAGGTGAAAATTGGTCCACAATAGTAAATTGACTAAGAAACCTAACTATACCGAGTTTGGATGCCATCGTATAAAGGGATTTCTCGGGCGTTCATGAAAAGTATGCCTTCATATGAAAATTATGCGTATATTTTATCAAAACGAGTGAATAACGGCAGCGGGCTAAGTGATATAGGGTATCTAACGGTCAGTCTGGCTCGAGTATAAATCATCTTCGCACTTGTTTTAGTTATTTTCGTTAGAAAATCAGATTTTTTTTTTAAACTGCATAGTAAAAGATTTTAATCGATTACAAGATGAAAAAATGTAATGCAATTTTGGATCAACTTTTACCCCGAGGTTGGCATTTAATTAATAGATCACTTTAGGGCGCGTTGTCGCTTCGGCTACAATTCGTGCTCTTTTCTAGCTCAACATTAGTTTTGGACTCATTTCGTACAATTTTGGTGTTATCCCGATTTGTCCGGCTCTGTAAGTTTGTAAGTGTTGGTCGGCCTTATTTTCGCTGCTTATTTTTCGGGTTATGTGTGTTTTTATAATTTTTTCCCGCATTTCTCAACTTTGTAATCACTTACACACAGACTCACACACAGACTTACACACCTAACTTCTTGAGAAGTCACACGAAATATACGAAAACAAGGTACCGTTAACTAAAGATGTTCTCTTTTGAACCCTTCAGTTTGTGCTGTATGCAGACTTTTTTCTGTTTTCTATGGGTGCGAACGTATATTTTTTCCTCATAACTTCATCTTAAACCCTAAAGCCATAAATGCAGTTTTTAATCAGAGAAATCTCACGTGTACGCAGATTTTATTGGGCTACTGCCGATCTATCTTTTGGGTCCTAACATATTGCAACGAACTCCACGTTTTTTTTTTTATTTTCCTTTTTCTTCTCTAGACAAAGTTCGTATCGCTATTCATAATTTGTAGAAGAAGAAGAAGAATGTTTTTCAATTTATTTACAAGAACTTTTACTTGAAATGCTTTTACTTTCGTTCGATTCACGTTCGGTTCAGTCTTACCTGAATTGTGTTTGTCTTCCCCAAATATTCTGCTTATATAAGTCTTTTGTAACTAAGTTATCGTTACCTATATGCGTCGCGACATTTTTGTGTTAATTACTTTTTTCATTCAATTTCTGCTAATTGTTGTGTTAATCTTTTTGCGCGTCGCCATGACGCAGACATGAAGCAGGTAAAGCGTCATAATTGTAATTGTTTTTGTTTTTGGTTTCCCTTTTCTTTTGAATTTTGTTTCTGGGAAAGTCGACTAGTTTTGATGAAAACTCATATCATAGAAATATGAGATTTTCGTAACAACATATATATGTAGGGGTTGTCATGCATGATACACAAGCCCAACATATATGGACAGAGAGTTTCTATGACGAACAATGGAAACGGTACAGTTGACGATTTTGGGTAGTAAACTTAGTTGGCGCCAAATTGCGATTTGTAGTTTGAACAAAAAATGACATGGACAGAGGACAGATAGACAGGTGGACATACAGAAGATCAGAAGATAATTCTGAATCGATCGATATGATAAAAGGTTGGTCGATGTATCCTCTACCACAGGTCTTAACAGTAAGGAATTTGGATCACATCGATCTATTTTCTACATCCAGGGGGTTTATCATGAAAAGCCCACTTTGGAAGAGTAAATTACGTTTTCTAAATTTAGATCATGTGATATGATATCTTGGACATCCTCAATGTCATGAAGGGCATGCCTTGGCGTGAAGGTAACTTGTTTTTTTTTTTGGGATATTATTACCAAAACGACTGAATAAGGTAACGACTACTAAGCAAAGTGGCGATGGAGTGATGGTCGGCCTTGCCCGACCATAATGTTCTTACTTGTTTCACATAGTCTCCCTGCAAATATTGTTCTCTTAAGAGCAAGTACGTACGCAAGTACGACTTCGATATAAATCGATGACAATTTCCTCAATCGTTTTATTTTATTAATTGTTATTAAATATTAATTTAATTATATTATAATTTCTTTGTGTTATATATTGCATACAATATTGGACAAGCAATACATACGTGGAACGAGTTTTTTTTTTTTTTTTTTTTGATTCAAACAACTTTGACTACTTGAAACTATTTGCCATCCAAGATGTGTTTAGAAATAAACGTTAACTTGTTTCATAATGAGGTCTCTATCAAAATTCAATGAATTAGAAAATGGAAAATTAATGAGTCGCCAATCAAGCCAACTTTCTGGGACGAATTTTAACTAAAGTTAAAAAGACATTAAACCATTTATGTACGTACGTATGTACGTAAATAAAAGAGTTCTTTCAATATCACTACGTAATATGTACATATGCGTGGAAGTTTGTGCGTGCGTGCTTGCGTGTGTGTGTGTGTGTGTGTGTGTGTGTGTGTTTAAAAAAAACTCTCACTTTTTTTCGTTGATTAATTATGTATTTTATTAAAACAATTCTGTTATAATACAAATTAATTCGTTGTCTTTCACTTTCGCAGAGATACGTGATATTATTTCAATATTTTTTATTTTTTCTTATTTTTCTTTTTAAAGACTTTGCACAATATACAACGAGTGATTTGAAACCACACCAAGCGTAGATATAGCGCAATACTCGTATACCCGGTTCGTTCATGCATACAAACAATCCAGACAGCAAGTGTTTCAAGCCATCGACATCGACATCGACGGAATAGAAATGTTTGCGTTGATATCTATTGAGCACTCTCTCTCTCTCTCTCTCTTTCTCTCTCTTTCTCTCTCTCTTACTCTTTTATTTTTTCTTGTCTTCTTCCCTTTTGCACACTGCACTCATTTCACACTATCTAGTTATCAAACTGTCTTAACATTATTGGTCTTTATTGTTGCTATTGTTGTTGTTGTCGTTGTTTTATTTGTGGTTTGACATTGAAAGTTTTATTGTTGTGTGTATGTTCGCCTTTTTGTTTGAAAAATAAATAGAAAATCAACAATGACAATAACAACAAATAAACGTTCATAGAAAATCAATGATTAGAAGTACGCAAGTTATGAATTTCAAGGTCTTTTCTTGTTCATCACAATCTATATCTAAAACCAAAAATCTAAAGGCAATCTTCGGTTAATTCACTTGATCGTTTCGAAGGGGAGAATATTTTTCTTTTCTTTCTTTTTTTTTGGTTTTCAATAAAATCTATAACTGGATTCAATTATTTAAAACAGATTATATAGATATATATATATATATATATATATATACGTATGATGTAGCCGTTTCGGATATTGCTTTGAAGTTACTTATGTCACACTTAAGTCACAGAGACGTCATCATTGTAGAGAGATTGTTATATGAGACGTATATGACACCCTCTTACTCTTCATGATTTTATCCATCAGATCCGCTTGCTTGCATTAATCTCAAAGCCTACACTCAGAACCGACTTTAGAATCCATCGGATATGTGTTAAAAGTTAAAATTATTCCAAAACTTTTCAAGTTCAGTAAATTTATTCTTTCCCGGCGACAATATTCAAAAAACCCAAGGATCACTATCCGCACTATGACATGACATCATAAGAATCTATTGCCTCTTTAGTGTCAAATGATTGCAATTCATAAAAATCATTACTTATGACGTGTCATTTGTCGCCCATCGAAACGACTGAATGTCACGTTTTTAAAAAAACTAATTGAAAAAAAAAAAAAAAAAAATCAAATTCTGGAAAATAATGATTGGCATCATTTGTGTATAGGCGATCTGTTATCTATCTATGTCTATGAATGGTACCAGACGGCAAACGCAAATCAATTTCATTCCAAGTGAGCGAAAGTGATTCGCTACTGACAGCCGAAGCTCGAGCAACTCTTTAAGCGGCAGACATTGCACGCAAAATTATCTGTCGATGATAAACACTGTCCGTCCGGTCACGTACACACAACTTTGCGATATACCAATGAATCATCAAAAAAATCTTCTTGCAACAAAGCTCGTTGTTACGTGTTACGGTTATTCAGACACAATCGGAGCAATTAATCGCATGGACATGCTGCAAATAGGAGTAGATTGTCATGTCATTGAAAGGTGAGCTCATGAGGACATGACAAACAAGCGCATATCAGAAGTGGTTCGAGGATAGGAAAGAGGCCCGACACCGCTGCATTATATCTAAGGAGGATTACTTAGAAGGACAGAAAGCCGATTTTGATGAATTTGAGGAGCAAAATAAAGAGTCGCCTGTTTTCCTAAACACACACCGTGTGTATAATTTCTTACTCAAGACAATTAGATTTTTTATTACTTTAGCCAAATCCACCTGAATGACCGAGCAGGCACAATATCCCCGACTAATAACTCAATGATTGTGGATTCAAGTCTCCGCAGAGTCTCAAGTGCTAATGCTTCAGGACTTTAGTGTTCGAAATTATTTCTCTGACTAAATATATGCGTAATGATAAGATTCGATGACATAAAAAGAATTTCCAGTTTCCACCCTCAGGGATTGCTTGGGTGGAACTTGAATAGTACCGCAATAAACCAGACCGTACTACTTGAGAATAAAGTTTCCTCTGTTAGCCTAATTCGACCCATCATAGCCAACATAAATTTTTTTCTTTTTCCTTTACTTTCGATCAAGGGGCAAATAGGACAAAGAAACTACCAAAACTGGGATAGGCTAGTGGGATATTTTTACATTTCTATATACAGTGCAATGGAAAGCAAGAAAACGCTAACGCTATATAGTAGATGCGGACAAGAGCTATCACGGTCGATAGCCGACGATGGCATCAAACCAACAGAACAAAAGCCTCTACATAATCGTCTCGCCTTGAAATCTTTTTAAAATCAATAAAGCGTAAGGTGACCAGGTCTCATTAAGTGGTAAAGTGTAATGAAATGCTTTCGAGCAAATCTACGAACAGAAGGGTGGACGGATGGAAAGGACTGCTCGGAGATGCGATAGAAAAAGAATTTTTCCACTTTTAACAAGCATTCAGTTGGACCGTTCTGTTAAGAAAATGTGTTTTTTTTTTGTTCTTAAGCGAAACATTGGTTTTTTTGTAGGAAATTCATGTTTCGCCTTTCGCTTGACGTTTTCGTATGCTTTCGTATGCTTTCGATGCCTTCGAAAGTTTGTCAAGATCTTAATTAGAATGAAATTCAAATACATTTGCCAATCGGATTTTAAATGCAAATACTTACACACACACCCATACATACACATATCTCGGTAAACATATGCATATTGATTATTTAAGCAAATAGCAATTAAAGCAAATTTTCTCTCTTACGAGAATTTTTGCATATTTGTTGTTCGATAATCTTGGTAAGGATGCCGAGCCAAGTCAAAGGCATCTTTCCAATAAATTATTGAATCTGAAATTGTTTTATTGAATAAAATAAGTAAATATGTAAATGTTTGAATAAAGTAAAATTTCAATCATTCGATACCCATACTACAGTGATGTGAAAAAACAAAAGAAAACAGAAATTATATCGTATTGCAAATAAAATCAATTTGATTAACAAACTTGTGTCTTACCCTCGAATGCGTTGCAATGTTGCATTAATGCGAGAGAAAGTGTACTTTGAAAGGCTTTGCAAAGGCTTGAGCTAATAGAATAATATTTGTTTAGCATTTACCGACAAATTCCGTAATAAATTATAAAGATTTAAGCCGTGAACGACTCAATGATCGCGGTTTCAAGACTCAAGTGCGATAAAGTTCCCCGATCCAAGTTATCCGGCAGGCTTTGAAATCCATACTTTGTCAATGTATTTACAAAATTCAAGGACAACAATTAGAAGACTACTGCCATTGCTTAAGTTTGCCCACGGAACAAGTTCAAGGCGTTTTTAAGCACATTTCTCTAGTATTCGGAGGCAGCGATTAAATTAAGTCGTAATATTCTTACTGGTTCTCTGATGAATCCATCCATGCCACCATTGTAGGGCATCTGGCATATCTGATTAGAAAGCTTAGCCAAGGGATCTTTACAGACGACTTCCTCTTAAGGCATCCTCTTAAGGCATCACCATCAAGAAGGCTTTACAGAGTGCCCATCAAATGATCGCCGGACGCGGTAACGTGCATGTATTAAAATTTTCCCAGTCAATCTCTCTCTCTTTATGGAGTTTATCACTTAGTGGTCCGTCCGTAAAGGCATAATACTTAGCGATTAGCCCTCACAAGCACTCGATTGCGGCCATCACCTTCCCATCCGTTTTCCTTTCCTCATTTTTTTGCTAACCTTCAACATGTTACATGTTGCTTAGTGGACCATCCCCTGATTGATGGGTCATATTGGAAAAAAAAAAAAGAAGAAAAATTACGGCCGTTTATGGTGTTAGTTGTTACCAGGAGAAAATGTAACCAATCGTTTGCCCACATTAGACCAGATCATAGTGCACGATTTCCTTCCCATCCCCCAGCAAATACAAAGCATTACCTTATGTAAAGTCGACTTTTATGTCATGGTCGCATGCGAAAATTTTTCATCGCCCCTTCTCCGTCACGGATCAAGAATTGTCCAGTTACATGTCATCTTAGCAGCCTTTCCAAAGTAGAAATTTTATAGAATAAAATCTTCATATGAAAGTCGGATGTGAAGTTGAATTGCGTTAAGCCTGTCTTTCGGTCAATATGTAGTGCCGCAGGTAAATAGACGAGACTTTTTGAAACAAATTTCATCGATCGGTCGATCAAAGGTCAGGAGAAGCGTACGTTTCTACTAAAAACGTCATCAAATTTTGGGCAAACCTAAGGAGGTGTTATTACCTTGATCGAAAATATAGCCAAGTTTTTCACAATTTTTACTCGTTTTCACAACCCAATCACTTTCAACTTTCAACTGGATTAACCCAAACTTCAAAATGTTCTTTTAAAATATCGTTTTTCATACGCGCTACAGTGTGAGTTGACTTCATAGGTTTAACGCTTGATTCCAAAATGACAAACGCCAGGAACTTTTTGCTTAACGCAATATATGGATCGAATTAAAGTTTTGATTATTGATTTTTCATCCATTTCTATTTCATGGGCATTCAGATAACCTTGACTGGGGCAAAGAGAGTTTAGCTGCCACATCGACGCGAAGACGAGGAAAGAGAATTTTTTCGTTCGTACCCTTCAACTGTACATTTAAACAGAAAGTATGATATCTTGGGAAAAGGAACAAAAAAATTTAAATTTCGGATAATAATATGTTACGTAATAACATTCAATACCTTATTATATAAGAAAGTTATATAGGCTTTAAGGCATAACCTGGACTGGACACCCATCATCTCATCCGAACGAATAGCAGGTTTTTGCGGGAGGAAACTCCCTGTTGAACAACTGGTTGAATCGTATCATTTTAACGGTCTCATCGCATCTCATTTAAGGACGCAATTATGCAAATCTATTATATGGAAAAAACTCCCTCCCAGCAAACAATCCTATGAAAAATAGAGGTTTATACGACTTTTTAAATTTTTGTTATCCAAAAATGTGTCTAAAATAGTGATTTGACATCTGATCCGATAGTATACGGTTTGGATTATATTTGATCTACTTTGCCATATATAAAAATGATCGGCGGAAGTAATAAGCAAAAAAATGACAGCAAGGACTAATAAGTAGGTGAAGAACAACAATTTCTCTGACAAGCTTGAAACATTTCGGTGCACAATTTGGCCCCGCCCCCACACACCATAAGCCTTATTTAATGTTTTGCGGTAAAGGTGGATGAAGAATTGTATTAAGCGTATTAAGCGCAGTACTTTAGAGTATTTAATAGTTGATCTTATCCGAAAGTAACCGGTTAACTTGTTTTTAATTTTTTTGATTTTTTGATTCCTTTAAGTGGAATGGCACAACTACCGCCATGTGGCCAGCATCATGTTTGACATTTATTTCAACATAAAATTGCATTCGTTACTCCGATTGTTATAATCGAAAATAAACGGAAAAGTATTTGTATAGGCTGGGCTTTCAGATCGATTAAAATATCTATGAGAAATAATTCTTATAAGAATTTGGGCAGTTTTCCGGCTTTGATTAATTTCCTTCCTTACATCAATACAATCTGAACTGAGGCCATTCAAAAACAAAGCAGCAAAAACATTAAAGTCGGAGAAGGCCGACTGTTAAACATCCTACATTACATCTTTTAGCACAATTCCTGTTTTCATTTCTATATAAAGGCAGATTTTTCATGCGTTTCATGCCCTTATGTGAAACCGGGCCCAAAACGTGATACAAATTTATTTTCATCTATTTTCGTCATCAATTATTGAAAAATAAGATTTATCTTCTGTGAGACACATTTACCTGCGAGGGGGCATCAAAAATATGGCTTCGCAATCCAAACTTTGTTTGTTTAATTTTTATGGACAAAATCAGACCTTTTTCCGATATCAAAGGATTTATTGCTCATGGTATCATCTTATGTGTAGAGAGTTGAGATCAAAATATTACTACACTTCGCCCAAACTTTTATATCATATCCCGGTTATAATATTATGATCAGAAAGTAAGAAGACCAGTATTCGAGTTGAATTGTGCGGGCATATCGATTATCAGAAATATTTTTGTCTCTAAATTGGTAGCTCTGTGCCAGGCGGCTGTGTCAAATTTCACATTATAAACGATATCATTAGTGCTTCGGAGGCGCTTGCTTTTGTACGATACAAAAAGTATTTCTTCCGATTTTTCCAACGATCGAAAAAACCGGGCCAAAGTCGGCGGTGTTGGGCACTATGAGTTCCTTCCGCACACCCAAACTGTGAATGAGTAATGAGTGAATATTTGAGTTTGAGGATTACTTTGAAGGCAATGAAATGGATTTAAGAAAGCAAAAATAAAATTGGTCTTATTTTTTGAACACAATCGTATAACGAAAATTAGATCGTTTTGTATTTAGAAAACCCTATGTGTCGTAGGAACCATTATATGGGAGAGGGTTTACAAATGTTACGCACATGTTTAATATGAGAAAACATTATCTCCTATCGCGCCATTCATTGAGAAATATTGAAGATTTCAAATTTCTTTTATAAACAAGTTTTTCAAAATCAGACGCTACCCGGGCAGCGATCGTACAAATAGTCCGATGAGAGTATGCCAACTTTTATGAAATTAACTGAAAAATTATAGTCTATAGGTTACAGACAGAAATACATGGACAGATGGACAGACAAGCTTAAATCAATTCAGAAAACTATTCTAAATTAATCGGTATAAAAAAAAAAAAAGTTGAGTCTATTTTAAGGATAAATTTAATGAAATTAACTGAATATATGAAAATTTCAAAGAAGTCACGTCAATGCGTCCAATTAACTTATCGGGCTTGAGAGGTATCATAATAATAGTTGTCATGACATTTAACTACGCGTAGCATGGAATAAGTAAATATCATATATAATATAACAGTGACATCGTTTTTCCCATTACTGTGTATGGGTACTACCTTACCATTCTAACCGTTATGAAAATCATAACAATAATTGAAAGATAACTTAGTGGTAGCATAAATAAACTCAATGGCCTAGATTTTCAGGTTGAGGTCACAAGACCAATACCAACCAATACCAGTTACATATACAGACAGCAACATTGCTTAACATTGCTCACAATAGACATTTTAAAACGTTTACTGTAATCATAGACCAGTAATAGTACAGCGGTAGCCATTGGAATGCCTGCCTCTATACAAAAGTTTATCTTTGTACCTCAGCGTAAAAAATGTGAAAAGGAGGAGAAGAAGATGAGATTAACTAAACACAATCACCTTAAGCTTAAGGTAAAATCCGATGTGTCAGTTTAATATACAAACATACATACATACATACATACATACATACATACTCACTAACAAAATCGTTTAATCGGGTATCAGTTGGTTCATAAGCAGTCCGATGAGATAGAGTAATAGAGTAATAGAGTAATAGAGTAATAGAAATAGAAATAGAAATTGAAGTAGTATTGTGTTATTATTTAGTTAAATGCTTCAATGAATTTATGATAAACGAACGGAACAAAAAGAAAAAAGAAGAACAGAAGAAAAAATTATGAATGAGTCGATGGTTGAGTGATTTAGAGATCGAGAGAAAGACGGAAAGACGGAAAGATGGAGAGATGGAAAGTCAGTAAAGCACAAAGTCACATAAATAAATATGTGTGTGCATACGAGTTGATTTATGTAGAACGAATGTGTGTATGTGTGTGAAATGAAACTTGTTTAGAAATTATAACAATTTTTCTTCTTCGTTATCGTTAACAGTTTAGCGCAGTAGGTAGGGCAGGCTGGCAGGCAGGCAGGCAGGCAAGCAGGCAGGTAAGTAAGCAGTTGTTACAAAAGTTAAAACCTTAGCGAAAATAATTGAAACTGAAAAGTGGGAAAACCGGAACGGTATGTAATTTAATGTACTGTTCGTCTTCTATTACTTGCTCTTAACTACTTTTTTTTTTTTTGTTTTTTTTTTCCTTACTTTTGAAATGGTTTAGTGTGTCATTTGAAAATGAAAACAACGATTCGTGAAGTGATTCGTGAATGATGATTGCACATGACACGATGCGCAGGTATCCCGCGTATCTATTTTTTTTTTTTCCCCCCAAATAAATGTTAAAATTTTCGACTAAATGTTCACACTTTTTCCATACTCATGCCCATGCCCTTAAATCGTCGTTTATTGGTATCTCTAGACAATTAATTGTCACACAGACAAAAAGAGTTTCGTTCTCTAATCGAGCAACATATCACATGCACGTACGTCATCATCATATGGGCTTCATGTTCATGTTTGAAAGGAACAAAAGTTTAGTAAGTAGCACTGTAACCGAGTATGTATGGTGTAGAAATCGAAATGTAACGAACATCTCGAACATCGAATTATCGATCCGATCAATATTTGTGTATAATTCTAGGTTAATGTGTCCTTTCATTTCACGTTGAGCTTTCATGCACAAATATGGAACAACACTGGCATAACAATCCAATCCAATCCAATCCAATATGTTGCGCCATCAACGAACTACGAATTACTAACTGGGCATAGAGTAGTAGTAGTTTAATTAACTTAAAAATTTCAAGCTCTATGGTATTTACAAGAATATGCGTTTGTTGTTAACTGCACAAGTGTTAATATTATTGAAAGCATCTGGAGATTAACGTCTGTCCACCGTCTGGCTTGCCTTCTCACGAACATAAGTAGTGCTGGCGCTTAAAGTGTGTGTGTGTTTTTTTTTTCCTTTCTCTTTTTCAAATAAAATTCTTTCAAAAACTCTTCGCAATTGCACAAGAATTGCCCGGTGAAGAGAAGAAGGAATAATTGCAGAAAGCGTAGTAAATAAACGCAAATGAATAACGAAATCAAAGTGGACAGACACGTCTTCTAGTGGTTAACAATTTTTACGACTTTGAATGGAAATTTATAAATAAATAAATACTTGCGGATCCCTATAGATATCCTTTAGTCGATTTATTATATCTTTTCATTTTATTTGCATGCGTTGGATACGTTTAGCAAAATAATGTCACAAAAAATTAATTCTACATCTTAAGCTAATGTATGTTAATGTATTTAATCGGAGAAGATTACATTTATCTGCGATCGAAACTTTTAAGCCTATCACGAAAGGATGTGAGGTATATTTACTTTGTCGAAACGTTCGCAATACCAAGGGAGAGGTATCAAAGACCACATTTTCGATCAGCATCAAATTCTGAACCGATTTAAGCGTGTCCGATCTGTTCGTCTATCCATTTGTCCATCCATACGTCAGTGTAATGGCTGTTGTAAACATTCCCCTTAAGGTGAAAAAAGAAAAAAAAATTAAGCTATCGGCTGCAAGTGCTTACACACGCAGATTGGTATTAAAAACGAATGCAATCGATTGAAAGACACGCCTACAGTATCACGTAAGCTTAGGATATCTCTATTCCCTAAAAGAAATTAAAGCCCTTTTTTTTTTTACTCACCACTCGCAAACCACAGCACATAAACCCATCAAAATTCTAAGGTAGTGATGATGAGTAAAATAGGAAACAATGTATAGATAATAGATAACAGATAGTAGACAGTGGAATAGAAAATAGCAAACAACAAATAGTCGATAGCAAATAGTAAATAACGGACAAGAGTGTGCAGTAATAGATAATAAATCAAAGATAACAATACATATAAACGAATGACAAAATTATATTCGGTCCTCACCTAAACTTTTATGTCCATCCCCTTGACCCAAAAAAAGACTAAAAAAACGGAGAAGGACTAACTTCTCGTAAGAAGATTGATTGGGCAAGGATGACTTTTACTATATGTTTGAATGAAAGTTGAGACTGACATCGTCTATCTGTCGTAGTTTAAATGCTCTCAGTTTCGGTTGCACAGACAGGTTGCGCATTGTAGGCGTGCTTTTTGACCTCTTTGGGGCCATTTTCAAAGTCTTTTGCAAATTTGTAGGCAATAATTTCTTTTTTTGTGGACGAAAGAATGTGTAGCGCAGATACAACCCAGATGGACCGGCGAACAGACGGTCATGGTTAAGTGCATTCCGAATCTCACACTGGCCACGAACATGTACACTTTATAGGGTTTTTGAAGCTTGCTTCTGAGCGTATTGCAAAAAACAATTCCATTTTGATACCCTACAATATTGGACAGTCGCGATCATTTTCTGCCATTTTCGTACAGGTAATGCAGCATCAACCACCGAAGGTCGGTTCAAATTTTTGTAAATTTATGTGCTGCAGTTGATGAGTAATAAGCAAAAAAACCAGTTTTTTATTACGATTGAAAAACAAAGGTGTTTTCAATTTATTGTACAGTAGGCGTTTTCTTCAACCGCTGTGGTCCATTGTTAATACCAAACTGCGGTGCAAGAACTCCCAATGTTTTACCCCAATTTGGTCTCGATACCTTTATCGTTGCGGCCATTTATACAATATAGAGATTACAATTGACGGACAGACAGACAGACCGATGGAAAGACAGACAGATGGAAATGCTTATATCGATTCAGAATGTGATACTGATCAAGAATATATATACTTTGTATGGGGTTTGCCTAAAACTTATTTCAAGGCATTGCAAAAGCTTCGACATAATGAAAATACCTTTCGTCCTTCGGTGAGGAGTATCATGAGGGATATTATAAAGATAATAGATGATAGACAGTGGACAGTAAGTTGAAAATAGCAGATAGTCGATAGTAAATTGCAGCCAGTAAATGGTGGGCAGTAAACAGAAGATAATAGGCAAGTGTAATGAATGAGAAAATAGATAGCAAATGAGAAAAGAATAGCATCTCAAGTCTTCCTGTAGCAAATTTCTTTAAAATCATATTCGATTTTGGAAAGTCAAAGAGAAAATTATAATTTTTAAACTATTTTTTTGCTTTTTCTTTATTACATATATACGTAGGTGTATGGGTTCAAGGCGACGACCTTGAAAATTAAAAAAAAAAAATGCACAGAGAATTTTTGTTTTATTTTCTGCGAAGCACACTGAACGACGAAAATCATTAAAAGTTCTTTGACTTTTATTAAATGATATTTTTTTCTTATTTTTTATTTTCTTTTTTTTATTTTTACCGAGCGTTTCGCAATTCAGTAAAGAAATTGAAATAATAAAAACAAAAAAAAACAGCCAGAGAGTACAGTCATATTAAGCAAAAATTCGTAAGATTCTTCGACATGGAAGGAGAAAATTTTAATTTTTGCCCTCTCCGCCTCTCTCTTTTTTTTTCGTTCTACACTAACATGTTATGAGCGGTCATTTTCTGTTTGCTTTGTTTTTCAAGGCAAAATAATGAAACAAAGCGAACAAAACGGCACGTTCGTGTGTGATGAACGTTAATGAACTTGCACTTAAGTGTTAGTTAAAGGTCGAAGCACACATAACGCACACATTCAATTTACTTTACTATATTAGTGAGAATACGGTGCAGCTTCAAAAGGCAGGTTAATAACATGAAGTGCGGACGAATTGTTTTTTATTTTTATCAGGTTATTAACCTAATTATTCGGCAAACCATAGAAGAAATGAAATGAATGTCTAACAGTCATTATAAACCTAATAATGACTTTAAATAGAATTCGTAGTAATGCTGCTGTCAAGTACTGTTTTACTTAATTGCCTAGCGGCGCGCTACGTACGCTGGTTCGGCTAATTTAACTTTCAGTTATGAAATAGTTGCAGTTGCTTTATAGCCATAACTTCGTTGAACAACTTTGTTCAATCAAATTCACTTCGATACTTCGATACTTCGAATGTGTTCGCCAATGTGTACAAAGCATCTTTTTTCGAACCTATAAATAAGTCGAGTTGAATCGATTAAATGTCGGTTGTAATGAATCACTCAAATCAAGGGAAACGATCGCAGACGTTTATATATGGCGTAGTTTGCCAAAGAAGACTTAGCCAGCTCCAGCTCTGAGCTGGAAGATTTTGTCATCCCTTGTGTATTTTTGGCCAGGCATTACTCCTTGTTATTGATGTCGGTTCAGATCGATGACTTAATGCCTCTTCAAGCAGGGCTTCCATTCTTTTAATGAAGTGCTAAAAAATTCATTCTTACTTGGATAGCTTCAAAGGACCCGCTACCTGTTCACCTTTTGCGACAACATTTATTAGTGCGTTAGGATTTTTTTGTATACAACGACCTTAAGCTAGGCTACAAGCAACTTGTGCGCTATTTAAGACCCTTTCAGCAAGACAATCAGTGTCAATTAAAACTTTTCACGGGCTAGAGCCATTGCTGTACATATTTCACGGCCGTTCGAGACCGTTCTGCTGCAAATAAACGTCATCCACACATTTACTGTCAGTAACGAAATCATTCAATAAGCATGACTTTGTCCAAGTATTTCCAGCATTTAATTAGCGGATGTAAGAGTATAAACCGTTTCAGATCTGAAAACCTCATGGCTTTTATTTGTTAAGTGTGGTTATGTGCGTTATTAGTTTAAAAACGGCGCGAAGTTCATAATGATATGATGAATAAGTACTGGGTCGTACTAAGTTTGCTTAAGTTTTAGTGCAAGAATCTTAATCGATTTATTCATGTTCGTTGCTTCGTCTGTCTATTCCACATTTCGTGTTCGAAATCCTCTAGATCCGAGAACTAGGAACAAAAGCTAAAGTCTATCATATATTCTTTCATTTTATATTTACGCCCAGTAACTTCGTAAGCTCCTCAAACGCATAGCCCGCCTTTAGAACAACTCGTCTACAAGGTCGTCTTGCCTATCGTTCTACATGTTTCTACTTCAAAATCGATTGTACTCAAACACTAGTGCCTTTTCCTTTTCCCCTTTCCTTCTTAAGTACTATTGTGCTCGTACGCGTAGGGCACATCCCTTGAGTGGACAAGTGAGATTTTGAGATTATATTGGCCTGCGGTCGAAACTTTTATGCCCACTACTTTCGTATTAAAACAAAATGTGCAAAAATATTTGTTGTTGCAGTTTGTGTGTAACGCGAAAAACGGCCATTTTTTCGCTTTCTAAAACGAAGATATTCCATCCTACTTTGCATTTTGGGCGTGTTCCTCGACCGACTTTCTCAAAATCAACCCCCGTGCCAGAGATTCCAATGCGTCTTACACGATTTTCTACAGTTGTGGTGCTTATCCCCAAATCTTCCCCAAATCTTCCCCAAATTTACCACAAGTTGCATACGTTTTTTACACGCTTTTCTAACGAACACCTCGACCGTGTAAAAAATGAGTTATGTGTAGATGTTAAAGTAACAAATCACTTAACAATTTGATGTTAGGCATAAAGACCAATTAAGCGATTCTTAGACGAGGAAAATTGACGATGGGCAAGGGCATCGCAAAAGTTTTCTATCCACAATTTCCACTAGTGTACAGACGATGGCAATGTACTGCCGTCTTAATGAATTACTGGAAAATTTTATATGATTTCATAGGTACATGACTACGCGTTCTAAAAGATCCGTCTAATGTTTCCTCTCCTATGAAGCACTTCCACGAATATTCATCGTTTTCGTCTTCACAATTAAGTCAACTCGAATGGCTATGTTATGTTCCCATGTTACGTGAACCTATTCGACCAGAATTCTTATCTTAAATCTAATACTATTTCCTCACCCGCCGTGCTTGCTGCAAATTGAAAATTTGAAAATTTTCTAGAGAGGAAGCGGACGTAAAGATATATTTTCTGCCCACGAATTCGTTACCATAATGCCCTCTATTTCTCAAAACGTAGCATTCCATAAAGATTTGATGAAGATTTGGTGTTGACTAAGGCCATCTGGCTCACCGGCCGAACCAATCAATATCCGATTAACGCTATACAACAACTTTACTTGAAAAGTTACTCAACTTTAGATCTATCAGCCGATCGAGATTAATACTCTAATCTAAATATCGTTTATAAAAAAAATAAAATCAACAAAAATTTTCATGTAACGAGATATTAATGCGAGTAGAAGTTAGGAGTCATTAAAAGCAGTTTTTACTGTGCCCTACCTTGCACATGTATGTAAACTCGTACAATGAAAAGAATTTCGAATGAATCCAACGCATTTAGTGTATATGTAAAGCCCGTTTTATAGTACGAGGAACGTCAAAAGTGACCGCTAAATACCTTAAGTTTATTATGTTGATGCTGGCGATGGAAAAAACTGAATATCAGTAACCGTTTGCCAGAGGAAAGTCAGGATAGAGATCCTATTTGTAACCCGATCTCGTAATGAGTCAAAGAACATTTAATAAATATTTAATGACCACGACCATCATGTTGAAGGAAAAAAATTTCACCACTAAACGAATTAACTTGCAATTAACTTATAACGCGGATGCTGTTTACTGTCGTTGAAATTACAAAAAAAAAAAAGAAAGGAAAGGAAAATAGAGTCACGTTGTCACATTATAGCAAAAACAACAAAACGATACGGGGCGAAATAACATTAACAGGAGCTGACTGTATTCTTTTCTTTTTATAAACAAAACAAAAAAAAAAACAAAAAAAACAAAAACAACAAATTTCGTCATTCCTCAATAGGTAATGAATGTATAAATGCTTGTCCTCTCGCGCGGTTTTACATTTTCACTTACACACCACACAACAGCAACGACTATAACGACTACACTACTACTAGTACTACTGCCACTGCTACCACTGCTACCACTGCTACCACTACTATTACAACGTATGTAGGGCATATGTTATACAAAAGAACATTAAGTATGGGGTTCTTTTTGTCGCGTATCACGCTTTTATTTTTCAATTTTTTCTTTATAGCTTTTCAGTCATTTTAATGAGAGAAGCAAAAACGTTTCGACTCAAATGAAGTAAACGAAATATTTTTAACAAACAACTCTTCACTTGTGCTTTAGAGGTTTAAAGTGTTTGCAATGTTGTTGACGAACTCTACTATATATCCAATGCCTGTAGAATAGTGTCTGTGTGTGTGTGTGTGTGTGTATGCGTATTACATTGAAGTAAAACAGCAAACACTTGAAACGGTTTTTAACGTTTTATAAGTTTATGAACAACTACGCAGAGAACAAGTGAGTGGAGAAAATCCCCACAAACACACAAACATATATATATATATATATATATGTATATATGTATATATGTATATATGTATATATATGTGTATATGTATATATGTATATATGTATATATATTTATGACTGGTAACGATATTCATCTAACTCATTTAGAATTTATTGCGGTTTTCGTCATTTTCCTGTTTCATGAAAATTTTTCACAATTTATTGAATTCTCTCCATAGAATTGCCAGAGAATTGCGGTTGCAAGCAAGCAAGCAAGCAAGCAAGCAACAACGAAATTGTGGTAACAACGATGGGAACCTGAATTGTATTGAAAGGATAAATAAACAGCGACGAAAGTTTAATTCAACTGAAATTAGTTGCTATGCCAGCAAGGGTTTCGTGTTTCACACAAAATTAACTTCCTCTACCGCATAAGAACCACCCCTTCTCTCACATCCCACCCACTCATCCACCCATCACCCATAGTATGCAAATTGAAATTTGATCTTACAAGAGCCTGAATGAATGAATCAACGATATTGTGTGTGTGTATGGTTAATAAGAAGAAAACATTTTTTTATTAAAGTCACATTTCTCGTAATTTATGATTTACTTAATTTTTAATCGCAATAACTATCGAATAACTGATCAGAATTATCGCCTACGAATAATCCTTTTGCGGACTTTTTCAAAATCATTATTATTTGAATGCTATACGAAATTCCACCAACGAGGTATAAAGGACAACTGATAGATGTTCCATATATGCAATCAGGAGAAGACTGAAATCTTCAAATTTTTTCTCTTGCATCCTAATGAAATGCCTAAAGGTTTCATCATTTAAGTGAAATAAATTACAACTGAAAACTGTGCATATCTCCCTCTCTCTCTCTCTCCCTCGCTCTCTCTTCGAAGCGAAACAAGTTTCTTAAAATATCAAAGACGATGTGCGTGCTTTTAATGTTTTCTGAATGTCTGACCTCATAGCAAAGACGGATACTTAGTTCATTGTCATCAACTTGATAAACTTTCAAGTTTCATGTAAGTACGCGTCGTGAAGACTCAATTTTCTCATACCTATGGCACGAGAATAAATTTGTCGTCAATAAACGCATTAAAGAACGGAAAGAAAGGACGAGTTGAGTGACATTGACGCTACACGACGAACTGAAAACTTTTCTATTGCTTTGCAAAAGTAAAAGTAGTGTCGCACACAGTAGTGTTCACACATTTCGTTTGGCAATTGGTATTATCTTAAAATCATATGGACTCGTCATGGATCCTATGACCTTACTGGACGATGCATTACAATAAATAAGTATTAGGGGGACCCATAAGTAATCAATTATTTCGCATTCATAGACAAAATGTTTTTTTGAAATGACCGTCGTTTGCGATGACTTCTTGCCATCGTTCCGGCAAAAGTTCAATCTCCCTCTTGAAAAAGTGGGCTGGGCGTGACTTAAAATATAACCCAAGGTGCGTTTGGACATCGGATAAGAAATTAAAATTTTTATTTCGTAACGAATGCTCCAGTGACCTGAACAGATGGTGGTCCGACGGTGCTAGGTCTAGAGAGTATAAAGGGTGCGGCAGAAGTTCCCAGCCTAACTGCTTGAGTAATCTTCGCTGCATGACGACGGGCATTATCTTGTTGGAGTATCACACCTTTTCTGTTCACTAATTTCGAACTCGTTACAAATAAATCTATTTAATAAAGTGAATAAATTTATTATTTCTGGGCTGCCCCGCTCCTAAGATCTATATCCGTTTTATTGCTTTTGTAGTTACTTCGCTTTCGTATGAATAAAAGAAAATGAGAAATTCATGCAATTCACAAAAAAAAAAAAATATTTTAGTAATTTTTCCCAATTAGAGATAACGGGTGCGATAACTAAACAAAAAAAAAAAAAAAAAACAAATGTACAGAAATTTTCTTTCGGCGAGCAGGTACTTTTTAAAGTGTGTGTGAAAAAAAAAAAAAAAAAACAGATTCGGGTTCATACAAATATAATTATAATAATAATTAATGAAAAAAAAAATAAAAAAATAGTGATTAACTCCTTCTGAAAAATTGAAGTCAAAATTATTTCAATTTTGTGTATAACTCTCGAAAGTAAATTAGCAAAGATTGCGAATATCTAGCGCAATGAGAACAGAAATTTGACATAAGCCAATAATCGTTTTTCGTATTCAAAACATCACCATAAACCATTAAAGATTCTCATGTTTAAAAAAGAGAACACCAAAGAACAAAAAAAAAAAAAACTAAGCGGTGAATAACAACAAAATCTACTAAACACAATTTAAATCAAAACAAAAGTATCAGTGACCTGTCGGCCGATTGCGCAAATACAGCAACAAACGGCGCAAATAAAATTTTACTTTTAAATTAAAATCATTCAACTAAGGGGCACACACACACACACACACGCGCAAACACACATCTATATATATATATATATATATATAAGAGTAATAATCCTCTTAGTTGAGTAAAATAATGAAACGAGCATTAAAAATAACTAATAAAGAGACAAAATCATGCAGAGAATGCAACTACAAAGAAATTAAGCGAAAAGAAAAAAAAAAACAAAACAAAAAAAATGAAAAAAGAGTAGAAAACAAAAACAGAAGCAAAAGCAAAACTACAAACACAACTATGTAAAGTAATCAGTAGTAGTATTACTTGGAAACAACAAACATAACAGGAATTAAAAATGATACATACGTACAAGCCGTGCTTAACGAACTGTATGTGCAGTGCAGTGCAGAGACACATCATAAACTCTCCGCTAGTAAAATGTAAACAAGAAGCAAATATTGAGAGAAGAAAAAAACCACACTGCGACAACAACAACAACAATAGAGTGTTCGCTGTAAACATTGAATGAACAAACGTTTATAGTAGCTTAGCATTATATATATATTTATATATATATATAAATAAATATACACATTAAACGCTACGTCTAGAGCAACCAATACCAGTGAGCACGTGATAATTCTCTCCTGAAAGCAAACGCTACAAATTGCCATTAACCACCATTTTATTGCGCTATTGCAATATCCGACCTATTGCCGACAAGTGACTGATTTACTAGTACCGAGTCTCTAAACAATATATTTCTTCGCAGTAGAGACCGGGAGTATTGGCATTGAATGTTATGAGTTAATAGCATACAGCAATTTTAAGTAAGAGAGTAACGTGTGAAAAGAGATATGAAAGAGAGTCTTAGGGGAAAGTAAAATTTTATTCCTGTTCGCATATAATTGAGAGTTGTAGTCGTTTTATATAAGCATTATGTGGTGCGTGCGTTTGTATTTAGCGTATAATACTTGAAAACAAGTTTAAACTTAATTAGGCATGCAGTTGCGGTTGGCGGTTGCATATTAAGTTTTCATGTTTTTTTTTTTTCTTTTGTTTTTTTTTTTTTTTTTTTTTTTTTTTTTTTTTTTTTTTTTTTTTTTCTTTTTTTTTTTTTTTTTTCTTTTTCTTTTTTGTTTTTTTTTTTTCGTATTGATAATCTTTTTAAATATGGGCTAACATAGAAGCCTAAAGTATTTATTTATCAATATGAGAATATTTTCGAGTGAAAAAATAAAAGACTGAATAATAAATAACTTTAAAGACATACTTTCTTTGTTAAGAATATTTTTATATGTAGCTAGCTGTTCGTCGACAGTTTATCACATATATGCATAAATCGAAAAGCTTAAGAAACTAAGGCAGTCTAAGTCTTGAAGTCTATGAAAGAGCAACAAAGTAAAGAGATCTAAGATGTTGTTGTAGATACATAGGCAGTGATAACATTTCTTCTTAAAGCGCATAAAGATTGAAACACTAAAGGTTTTCTCCTAGTCATTAAGATAATGTTTTTCAAATTCTTTCTACCTCCTGCACGAAAACATGCTGCTGCTGCTGCTGCTGCTGCTGTTGCTGTGCATATATATACATACGTCAGCGATATTCAAGGCGTTGTGTGGGACATATAAATACATATATATGATAACGGAAAAGGTTGGGCAATTCGAGTACATATATGTTCACATGATGTGCCGAAAATGTCTACATCAAGAGTTGTTTTTATTAACTAAATTATATACGTATGTGTGTGTGTGTGTGTATATATAAATATGCTAAGTCTTATTTTTCTTCGACTTAAGGCCAAAACATGTGATTTCAATTTTTCGATATGTATGTATGTATGTATGTACGTGCATAGATATAAGTTGTGCCTAATAATTCAGAAAATGTTCAGACAGAGTTCAGTCTGTCACAACTCGCAACGGCCGGTATACGAAAATTTGAATTGAATGAATAAACATAAGAATAGTGTTTTTATTAAATAAGGCGACGTAAACTTTTCTAAAAATCACTCCAACCATTCGTGGGGCCGGAATGTTTAACTTAAGTCGAACACGTCACAAACAATAAAACACACATAAAAATGAAACAAATTTTTAGCAAATTAGAAATTAATGACGAACAAAAAGTTAGTCGCGTTATTGTTCATAATGCTTCTAAACCGAAATTCTCTCTTCACAGTTGAGAAATTTTCTCAATTATAAATATAGTTAAGAGCACATGCTATTAAGATTAAAAGAAAACATTTCCTCTCCATTTCTTACTCTACACTCTACGTATTTCAATGTTCATCTATTTAGGGGTTATTTTGTTTACATTATTTCTCTCGATAATGCAGTAGATAGGTAACGCTTAACGTAAAAGGCGAATAAACATGAAAACATGAAAGCGCGTAACTAAAGTTATTTTAGTTGTGTATTTTTAAACACAAGCAAGTGCCTCTCTGAGGCGAACAATCGTCGATATGTATTTATCACATTCGACTTAATTATATATATACATATATATATATATATATATATTTCATTGCTTTTTATTGTCCAGTTTAGAGCACATGTATATATATATATATATATATATGTAGATTATCGTACGTAAGAGTTGTGAAAATATTTATTGAATAATTTCAATGGTGTTAGTAGTGGTGTTACGTGCTATCTTACTAGCTTTTTGTAAACTCGATATACGATATATATATATATATATATATATATATGTAAATGATAAAATTATATTACGAATAAACAATTATTATGTATTATATACTTTAAATATATGCTTTATATACTTTAAATATTTGTTTCTTTTCAATTCATTCATTCATTTTTCAAAACCAATGGTTAAGCATACACAACGCAAAGATTTACAAAACAAAATAAATGCTTCCGCAATGGCATCTCGCAACATAAGTCCAGTTACGATATAAGAAATTTGGCCGTTTCTCTTCAATTAAATTTTTCCGCTGCCCTGAATTGTTCGCAGTAGGCATGTGGCTTCTTCAAAATAGTATTAACTGCCGAAAAGCTTTTGTAATTCTGACTGAGGGAGATTTTCTTATTATTTTTTTTTTTTGATTTTCAAACAGTTCATCATCTGATAGCCTTTGTATTGCCGTGTCGTCTACCGCAGTCATATGCGAATGATGTTATCGTTGATAATTCGCTTTTGGACATCAGTAATCAGAATTTAAAGTCGTCGTGCGTTTGTTTTTGTAAACAGAAGCGAAACATTTAAATATATGCAGAAAAAGGGTTTTTAAGTTCTCTCAGAACTTTTTCTTATATCTTGCTGAAGTTAAGCTAAGTTAAGTGCCAAAACGTTTAGCAATAATTTCAATTCATATAACGACATATAATATTCTCTGAAATAGATGAAAGGAAAGAAATTTCGAAATCAATTTTATTCATATAATCCAACTAAAGCTCTTTTTATTATTAATTAGGCTCAGTTTTTGTTCGATCCCATCTTGCCATACTTTTTCAGTTATTTTCACCAAGAGATTCTTCTAAATTTTTCTTATTTATGTGTGTGTGTGTGTGTGTGTGTGTGTGTGTACTGAATACATATATTTAAATAAATAAATAAATATATATATGTATATATATATAAAATGCAATTAAGATAAAAAAAAAAAAAAAAATCAGTACAATGTATTATAAACATTGTAATGCCCTTCTACACTTTAGATATATATATATATATATATATATATATATGATATGTAAAAGTATCATTAAATATGCTGCAAATTTAAAAGACAATAAACAGTATTTTAATTAACATCTGTTATCGAGCAATGGATGGGATGGATAGTATGGTTTATGCGTACGCACATACATACGCATGCATAGCATATGCATGATTACTTGCAAACAGGTTTAGTTTAGTTAGTAAAAACGAAATGCCAATAAGAACAAGCACATATAGCATTATTGCTCATAAACATCTTAGCATTGCTTACTCTTTTATAACTGATGTAGGTCTTACTCTCTTCTTCTTCTTCTTCTTCTTCTTCTTTTTTGTTCTCTCTCTCTTTTTATTGCTACAGTTTGTTTTCTTTACCGTAAACGAATGTCTTTGTTTTTTTTTTTTTTTTATCGTTGCCGTGTATATACAGAAAAAATTTGGGCAAAGAGAACTTTTGAAAAAGTATCCATCAATCAGTTTTACTTTAATATTTAAGAAAAATGAAGCTTTTTTACATTGTTTTTTGTAAGATATCTTTTTCGCGTATCTTTTGGCATTCTTTTGCTCTTTAGCTCTTTTCGTTCTTGTAATGAAAAACTTCCTTTATCCCAATAAAATTTTTTCCTTATTTCTATAAATAATACGTTGTACATATATACGTACAATAATACGTTGTATATATATATATATATATATATGAGCATAGGTTAGTTCACAGCTGTACACATATATACGTATATGTATATAAAAGTGTACGCATACTATTGTCTTTTCAATTATTACTTTCTCTGTTTGCGGCGAACAACTGTATAAAAAAGAAAAATTAAATAAATGAATAAATGAATAAAGAAAATACAAAGAAAAAAAAAAAAAAAAAAAAGAAGAAATAAAAGCAATAACTTATTGTGTTGGCCTTGTTTACACATAGTTCGTAATAATTTTATGTAATTATAAAAAGAAAAATAATTCATACTTTCATATTTAATTGACGGTATTGTCGTCGTTTATTATACGAGTTACAGTTTAATTAATGAGTCCTTAGATTCTTGTGTGTGTAACTTTTTATCAATGTTCCTACCGAACAAACTCTTTTCTGATGAGAATTTTTCGATGAAAAATAAATTGAATTTACGAAAATTGCAAGTTTGCTCCTCTTTTTTTTTTTGTGTTTTGAGACCGAACTAAAGCCACAGCAATCACTTCCTTCTCACATTCTCACAACTTGCAAGAAGAAGAATTGAATTGAACTGAATATTCGAACACAGCAACACAAAAAAAAAAAAAAAAAAAAAACGGTATACAAATTTTATAAGACAGTTTTACTCTCACCAGATCAGCAGCAAATCGATTTTTATCTAGTGACGTCATACGCTAGGTTCCTACGAACTACAATCCTGTCCTTCACTTCTATTTGAATGACAATAATGTCCCTCTTCAAAATTGTCTCAAATATTTTGGGCCACATATTGACCCAACACTAACATGTGAAGACTCATACAGCTACTAGAGGTCGGTAAGTGTGTTTCTTTATAATCCATCTTAGGAAAATTTAACCATAATGATTGACATGATTGAACAGGTAAAATGTTATGGTCGGCAAAAGTCGATCGTTAAATATCCTACGCTTCTTTATTGTAACACAACCCTTCATTAGAGTTTGTGATGACGACTCCGAACAATTGTGCCTTGTTTTCATGCAAACGTATGTTTGTCATCGAAGCTCTGTATATATGTAGGAGGGACTCCAAAATGTAAAGTGACATAATCCAAATTTAGTAAAATTAATTTTCTTATTCAGAATTTTATCACCACTCCATCTCAAAGTAGCTCCAAAATTGCGATCTGCAGATTCAACACAAAAACAGGGGGACAGATGGACAGACAAGTTTAAATATATGACGAAAATCATTCTGAAGCACTTTTGAGTGTAGCATACATCCTCGCGCACCTTGCGCTCGAAGCACTTCGAAACTTCAAATAATCGCGCTTTGCTTCAGAAGAACTCCCCATGTAATGGCAATACATTTCGACAAACGTGAAACGATCAATTTTGAATTTGTTTATCGACAGTCTTTGGTGAAGTAAAAAATAAAAAAAACCGTCGACTCATTCACCATCATGACAATGCGAACGCTCACAAGTCTCTTCTTACAACCGACTACATTCAAAACATTCAAAATTTCGAATTAACGAGTCGTGGACTCAATGACTTCCTTCTCGTTGCGAACATTAAAAACAAATTATGTGATGATTTGATGATGCATTTAAAGATCATTTTTTGGACGCATCTCAAATGGAACGGTAAAAAAAATACTATAACAAATCGTTCGGACTTATGGCAAAGTGTATAGAACGTAAAGGAGAATATGTTGAGCAACATTAAAGTCATTTCTAAAGACAAATTTTTATTTTTCCCCTATTATGCTTACAATACGAACGGTACCGTACATGTGATTGCGATTTCGTTTCCTAAGAATCGCAATTGTATCGACACGTGTGCGCGCTGCGCTGCGTTGTGAATAAAAGCGAACGACTCAAATTCCGTTTACAAAGCATGCGTAAGTGACGCTTTCATGATCCCACATATTTCTTCTTATCTCATATTTATTTTTTAAATAATTATGTACTTGACTCAAGGTCCAAGAACAGATATATATATAGCGACATAGAAAAGAAAGAGTTCCCGGATAACTTATAGTTGATGTAAACTGTTAAGGCCGATTAAATGAATTATCGCAATTTTGTCCAAGCGTGGAATCAACCCAGAATCTTTATCTAGTAAATTTCACATAGAGAGCGATTTAAGGGCGATATCTCGATTATTTAATTCAATCATTTGAATATTCAGGGTTTGCGACAATAAAAGCATACAGTCGTGTTAAAGATTTGAATAGTTGTCTAGGGGTCATATTCACGTGGCTTCAAAGCTAAATGGAGCCCATTTTCTAATTGATAAGATACATATATAAATGGCTTGGGTGGGTCGCCAAAGGGCAATATTTCGTATTCCAATAGTATTCTAATCAGGGTACATTTTATTTCCACCATAGCAAATTTTGGTCCAATACAACCACGTGGGCCAGCAGAAAATGGTGCAAAAGCATATTCAGGAATTTTGTTGATATTCTCATCATTAAAACGTTCCGGA
Source organism: Glossina austeni (assembly GCA_000688735.1). Lineage (NCBI taxonomy): Eukaryota > Metazoa > Arthropoda > Insecta > Diptera > Glossinidae > Glossina > Glossina austeni. The sequence goes on from KK502407.1 coordinate 3,704,838, forward strand.
TTAAATCGTTTAGGTTCTGGAAAATATTCCGGATTTTCATTGGACCTTATCGGACAAATAATTAGCGTGGTACCACCAGGTATAATTTTACCATCTAGACAAGCGATAAAAATTATTATTAAAAACAGTAAAAAAAAAATATCGTTAGTAAGCACACGGTACCAACTACTTTATCCTCGTCGAATACTCGTCCACAGAAAGGTACAATCGGATATACACGTAAAGTTTCTTTTATTACGCATTCCAAGTATTTCAATTTGCTCAAGTCCTGCATAGTAATGGAACGTTCGCTATCAATTGCGTAAAGAGAAAAAATTTCCAAGAAAGCCTTTTGCTGTACATCCGGATGCCGCGAGAGAAGGTACAACACGTAGCACAAGGTATGGGCAGAAGTATCGGAACCAGCCATTACCATAGTCAAAATTTCATCGTGTATAACATCATCGCTTACAGGCTTGCCATCAATCGAACTTGTAAGCAGAATCTCAAGAAAATTTTGACGTTTAGGACCCGACACTTTGTCGTCAACATCTGCAAAAGTTAATAAAATAATAGCATCTGACATACAATGGTACTAATAATTATAGGTAAGGTCAGGTTTATGTCGGTGAAAGAAAGAACGAATCTCGGACGAATAGAAAGACGAATGGAGGTGTGATTAATTCGGCCAAATGCTGTGCACGTCTTACGGTGAACACAACATGACTACTTTGCGTCTCCTCCAGTATCCATAATTGCCTATCCTCATAGACTCTCTAAGGCATGTGGAAGATCCAAAAAAGCAATCCAGTAAGAACATTATGTTCACCTATTCCTGCCAGGTTTTATATCAACAACTTTTATAGCGCATTGAATGCACTATTACTTGTCTATTATGGACGTTGTTCTTGTTGTTGTTATTGTTGTGGATAATCCGCAGTCATTTCTAAATTTCATTTTTGGGGCTTGAACGGAGAGCATGCATCAAGCCTTAGCCATCTCTATCTATAGTGTTGGCAACGTGAGAAATCCAAAAAGAGACGACAAAAGAACCGGACGGCCACATGGAAGAACAGATTTAAAAGTACACACAATCCTGCAATGATAAACAACATATGCACTCTACGCAGACGTCTCTGACACATACGTCGGGTTATTACAAAAGCAAAAGTAGGTCTAATATATAATACTTTCACTTTTCGATAAGAAGAAGGGTAGAGAAAAATGTCGCACGATCGTAACAGAATATGAAATGTTTTACGTGCGCGTACACTCCACTTAAACCTCTTACACCTCCGTATCGCTCGGATCACATACATGTATAAAGTTATGGTTGATGCAAACGATATCGAAGTCTACTATTATGATAAGAGGCTTCTTATGTATGTATGTAGGTAGTTGTAGTTTGGCGTTAGAAGATTTTCATAATAAAAAAAAAATACTTTCACTTTACCTCCAGTTTGTGTTGCATTATTGTTTGTCTCCTCAAGCTCTTGTCTTTTTTTTCGAATTATTTTAGTATGGAAGTCGCGCATGTAGGCGGTAGCTGCACTTGATTTCTTAAAATTACGATAGCGTAGCATATAATAAGCAAAACGAGGAAGCAACCAAGGTTTAACCAAACGTTCCGATTCGTTGAATATGAAACTGCAAAAGCAGTAGATGCTGTGAATAATGAAGGAAATCTGAATGCTTGAAAAGAATTTACTCATGGACAGCCGAGCTATATTTCCGAAAGTCTAAATCATTAGGATCCGGTTTAAAGCCCATAGTAGTTTCAAAGATGGTACACACGGCCATGTCAGAAATAAATGGATAAATGTCAAATGTTGACTTCCCATCCGCATGCTGCTGCAGTCGTTGGGTCAGTGTGCGACTATGCTCATCGAACACCTCTATAAAGCTTTCAATCAGTTTGATATGAAAAGCGGGATTAAGCATTTTACGTCTCACACGCCATTCCTCACCGGCAACAACTAGAAGCCCGGCGCCAACTGCCTGCTTAAGGACGTAAGTAGTAATGTATGGTTTACTTACTGCGTCTCTCAGGATCACTTTGTAGTAGTTTACATCTGCGACCATTAAAATACTATATGGTCCTATCCATGCATGGTATACGTTACCAAAACGTTCAAACAGATTCTTCAAACGGATCGGAAACTCTGAAATTATTTGAAAATAGCGAGCATATGCGTACCTAAGCAAATAAGTGATTAAGTGAAACTTACCGGTTCGGCTTAGACCTAAAAACAGGAGAGAATCACCTATTATCGGTAGTGTCAACGGAGGTCTAGCGATCCCTTGACTTGAAAACTTACGAGCGACGCTTCTCATGTGAAGATAATGCCATACCAGTAATGTGACTAAAGCAATAATTACTAAAAGCGCGAACATAGTAATTTCGAATAGAGGTGTGGTCGCCTGCTTATATCTGTAGAAAGTCACAAATTGATTGGAAAAGATTTACAACACACTAATAATGCTGATCTGTAATAATCTTATAAGTAAGAAGATAAGCTTAGTGTCTTAGTCACAGCTTAACTAGTGAGCACTGTACACATTGACAGCACGATGAAAAAGTTGTTGTTTATTCATGACCGGATGTCCGAAGGTCGAAGGTTAAACCATAGGCGGCGATTAACCTCCACTTATTTGTTTTCACAGTTGCGAAGCGGAACGAGCATCGAGCCATCTAATCACTCAGTTATAATCTAAAGACATCATAACAACTATTGTTGTTGATAAAGCGATAATTCGTTAAAATAAATCATTTTTTGAAATGATTTCTTTACACTTCTTTGCATTTATATAAAAATGTCGCGATCATTTCCGTACAATCATTCAATCTAGAATTCAACAGGAAATTCTATGCTGGTTTGATTTACTCAAGAACCGACTGTACAAGTGTTCCCAATTCTTTCATTTGAAGGATTAAATACGAGAAGAAGTGTGTAGGATGTGTATTACCACTTAAAGAGGATAAAAAGTTTGTTTTTTTTTGTCTGTCGCCCTATATACAACAACACCTTTCCCCCATATTGAAATTAGAAATTCCTTCGATGCCTTTAGCATTGATTGGCACATGTCTGCAGACGTTTAATAATATGCTTGAAACGAAATTATTGAAAGACTTGAAGAAGGCGAACATGGATATGCAAAGTGCAAAGGTAGCTTCCTGCGAGACACGCAATTCACTAATGCTAGCGTCACTAATGCACGTACTTAAGGACACCGTGTCCCTTTTTTAATTTAATTTTAATTACCCAAAGGAATTTTATTTAAGGCACGATTTATTTTTGCTCGCTATATGAATCCTTATGTTCGTTCCTTTTGTATTATTAATGTATTATACCTGACACTTTGCTGGTTTCTTACTTACTGCAGTTGCGTTGCGTAAATTTTTTCCATGTATACAATATTTAATTTTTAGCAGTGCAGCATTGTTTCTAGAGACAACTATTAAGATCATTTGATGACCTCACCAATTTCATCTCTAAGCAGTGACAATAGTTTGCTCGTTTGAGAGAATTTCAATAAACATAATATAGAACGGTATGAACGAGCGAAACGAAATATTAAAGTCCTCGTTTCTTCCATGATTTTCACCATAAAATATCAAAAATTAAATCTTGCTGCCATCCAAAGGCTCACTTTTGATAAGAACTTGCATAGGAGATGGCATTGAAAAAATAGGCCAATGTGGTCCAAATTTAACACAGTAAGTACACATATATCAAATTGATATTTCGGATCAACTTTCAACATAGAAGACCGAAAACGGGATCCTATTGTTTATTTTTTGTGAGAACGACTACACGAAAAGATACGGAAAGGGTTCCTCCTACAGGAAACTTATACCGAAATGCATTTTTCTACAATAAAAATTCCAATTTTGCTTAATTTGATCAGTGATGTAGAGTGCTGTAGTCTACCTACATTAACTGCTGTCTGACTTGAAACTCGACAAACAAACGTCGAATTTATCCGTTATTTTCGCTTAATTATTTCAAAATAAATATCGATTGACGCACGCCATACACGTAAAATATAGATACGGAGAAGGGCAGTAAACAGCGAAGAACCGATAACGAAGAGTAAAAGAACAAAATGCCATTACCGAGAAGCGCAGCGCGCTATCCTTAATTCTAATAATTAGTCGAAATTAGAGCAGTAAGCACTGCCATTCCTCCCTTAAATAACATGGTAATCATAAGATTACAGTAAGCAACAGTTGGCTTTGACCAACCATACTACCGCGACAACATATTTTTCCAACTTCTTTCTCATTTTCTCCTACTCGTGAAAAATGCTATGAAGACGTTCAATAGAGCGGGCGTATGACTTCTTTAAAATTTGGGTGACCTCTTCAGATGATGAATAATCGCAAAATTGTCTTCTTTTTTTAACTTGTTATTCGATTCCAGTTCTATTATTTATATATATACTGAGGTGATTTTTGGCAAATTTGTAAGTAAATTCAAGTAAGTGAGCGTATGGATTATTTATTAGGCAGATATTATGAACAAAGGGTTTTCGTCTATTATTCATTGTCTCTATATTTCTCTACTTCTCCACCTCTCTCTCTCTCTCTATCTCTCTATCTCTATCTCACTCTATCTATCTCTATCTCTCTCTCTCTCTCTTTCTCTCTCTTTCTATCTCTCTCTTTCTCTTTCTCTTTCTCTCTTTCTCTTTCTCTATCTCTCTATCTCTCTACCTCTCTCTATCTCTATCTCTATCTCTCTTTCTATCTCTCTCTCTCTCTCTCTCTTTCTCACTCTCTCTCTCTCTCTCTCTCTCTCTTTCTCTTTCTCTATCTCTCTCTCTCTCTAGGTGATCTAAATTGTGTAAAAAATGATTGTTAAACCTCAAGCCTTATTTAAGAAGAAAAATGAATCAAATTTCAATATCAGTGTATATGGAAGTGAAATAACGATTAATAAATAGCGAACCTTGGTCCAAGTTCAATATGCGATACTGAGAACACATTGATCATATTCACGGCGACAAAGTTCAATGCACAATATTGAGAATACATTGATCAGGGCGTAGACAAGGCGTAGATAAGTCGTTCTCCGTAATTATATGTATCCGTACATATGCTAATGAGCGCTATTCGTTGTTGCTGTTGCTACAGTAAACCACTTGGCGAGTTACTTATGATTAAATGTAACACTTTTGTGAAACTGTCAGATCAACGGACAGACAAACATATAAATGATATAGACAAACGCACAGACATCAATAATACCCATAGTTGATTTTAAATCCCTCTGCGATTTGTTTAATATTTATGTGCATACGTATCGCATATCTAGAGAAACAGTAGATTACCGTCGAGTACGAGAAAGTCTTGAGAAAGAGATGCAATCAGGCGGCCGCAAACAAACAAACAAATTTAAACAACATTAAACTCATCTAGTAACAGTGTCAACAATATGTAATTACCGTATAACGTATGTATAGTATGATAGCAGTAAGATGGCAGGCAAGCAAGCAACCATGCAAACAGTCATTGCTGAGGTGTGCTTTTCCTATATATAATTGTTCCTATGATTTTGTTGTTTTTATGTATGTGCACATATTTTTGTTGAAAGATTTTTTTTGTACACTCACTACCACCAGGATGTTTAACAATTTGTAACATCGAGTTTGGCGCATCTAACACTCCGTGAGGTCTATGCGTGTACTTTTCATTAGGGTAAAGAGCGGAATCGATTTACTTGTAATCAGCGCTACATTTTTTTCGGGACACAATTCTGAAGACGGAATTTAAATTTTCTTTAACACTTTTTTTACTCAATCTACTATTGGACGACTAAGATCGATACTCAGGTAAATCACAGGTGCAGAGGTTCATTTACAGTCAATGAAAAATTTTATGAGTGAGCGAAACTATCTCTTATTAGTTTTTATAGAATTTCTTTCTATTTTTCGTTTCGCTACATTAACATGTATTTGTTATTCGTTTCGTACACGTCAGCTGCAGAACAAACTAATGTCGTAAATTTGAACACCGTATATATATATATATATATATATATATATATATGCCTATGCC
>KK502408.1:0-33781 GCA_000688735.1 Glossina austeni
CAAAATACCCTAAATGAAATTGACAAATATTACAAACAAAAAAAAAAAAAAAAAAAAAAAAGCCAAAATTTATATTCGAAATATTCCCATTTTTCAATTGCAATCAAATTGCTAGGCATTTGCTGTGTAAAGGATTTCAAAAAAAAAAGAAAAAGCAGATTAAAATAACAAATCTCTAATATAAAACCATAAGTCCGCAAAATATATATACACAAATATAAATAATATATGCATACATATATCATGTCTCTGAAACTCGTAACTGAAAAGCATATATTCTCTGCTTGTACATAGAAACCAAATAGAAGCGTTGAATTAACTGACATAAATAAGTGTATGCTTGCCGCACTCATATACTTATATATAAATGTGTATACATTTTATATATACATATATAGAAGAAAATTTACTGCAGATACTAATACGAAATAGAGAGAAAATTATTATTATTATTATTATTTTTTATTTTTATTTATTTTTATTTATTTTTATTTATTTTTTTCTAAGAAAATAAACTCTATGAATTTATATGATTTTTAAAATAAACATAACATACAAATGAAGACAACAAGCAAATCTTTTAATTAATTTCTGAATATGTACTCAAGCATATATATCATTCATTCTTATGCAAATGAAAAGGCAAAATGTCAAAATGATACGCACTTAAAACATAAAATACGAGCACATATAAGTAGGTAAGTATTCTATATATACATATATATGCTTAGGTGAAAACATATGTTTTTTAATATTTATTTTTTATTTTCTTTTTGTTTTAACTTATAAAATAAATAATCACTGATAAGTCCGAGATGACTTTTGAAAGACATGGAACTCTCTTCAATGCAAACAATCTCTTAAGGCAAATATTTTGTAGAAGACGATTATTACTCAATATTATGGTGAAAATAGTCAATGAGATATTTTGCAAAATAAATTTATAAAGCTTTTAAATAAATCGATTTAAGATTCCAGCCGAAAGACTTGGAAACTTGGGAAAGAAAAAAACGAAACCAAGTTTATGAAGAATTTCAACAGCATCGCTACACACCAAACACACGTTCAGTCTCTCCAATTCGTTGTAAAGATCTTTAGGCACCATAGCGACATGTCATTAGCCATTCCCTCTTACGATCTGAGCCTGCTCGTCAATATAAAATTTTAGTTTCGTAATAGCTTCGACCCTAATTGCTGTGTACATAACCGTTCTTGAGATATCAAACAATCTCAAGTGTTTAAGTGTGTGTATGTGACAAGAAAAAAAGGTGAATTTAGAAGGAAATGGCTTTTCCGAAATCTAATGTCATCGCTTTCAAGCTATTAGCCTGCCGACAGAATGTAACGGTTTTTTACAATCGTCGAAACAGTCCGGAAAATCTTTTTTGCAGGGCGGCCTTCGATTTGCTTTTTGTACTCGTCATCGAGTCCAAACAGTATTCGCGTAGCGGTCATTTTTCGCTTTGCGGAATAGTCAGAAGACGCACGACGGAATATCCTGATAGCCAGAAATCTCTGTGTCACAGCCATCTTTGATTCACAAATGTCGGCGCGACACTTTTTGTTTTTTTTCAAGAAAATTACATGGGTTGGGTTGATCCGAATGAAATGTGCACCGCATCAACACGGTCTCCAAGTGTCTATAGATGATTTTCAATTCGAAAATCTTTGATTTGATTGGCTTTCATCGATAGACGTTTATGATCTTGCGTCACGCTGTTCGTTTCGAACCATTTTTAAATGTTTTTTTCTTTTCGAAATTCTTTGCTCGACAAGATCAGTTAAGATCGAAATCGAAAAAGAGTCTCTTTTGCAAATTTTGACAAAAAACACGCCTAACTTTACACCGGTTGAATGCATTGAAACGAAACTTTGCGTAAATATCGAGGACGATGCTCTCTTTTAAAAAAAACCCATGAAAAAATGGAAAACTCACTTTATTTTCGAATCAGTGCGCTATATACATATATAAACTAAAGCTTCACAATTCTTGTTTAATTTCTCCCTTTTAAGACAACATAAGATACGTGGAAAAGGGATCTTTCGCTTTGTGAAATGATTCTTTTTTTTTTTTTGTTCGTGCAGATGTTTAAGCAAAAGTAACAATTATTGTCGTTCCTCAACTCAATTCATTTGCATCTCTGCCAGTGTTGCAATTTTTGCGTTTCAACGTTTCAGTTAAGAAAAATAAAACACATAAACGTAAATTCATTATCTATTCAATCACTTTAATGGGTGAAATGCATTCGACGGATAGTTATAATTAATAAATCAATTTTGATTTCAAACTTCAATGATCCAGAAAAATAAATGTAATAATAATTTCTAAACTATTTGTTATTTTAATTTTATTTTAGTTCACTTCATGTTTCTTCAATGTAATGTAATCATGTCGTCTATACTTTCGTTTCATGTTTTATTTTTTATTTTTTGTTTTTTTATGCTTGCAAAACATTCATAAAATTTCAATAAACATTTTGAATAGAATGATGATGAACAGCAAACAATATCTCTTTTGTAAGCGCTCAAAATGTTCAATCCAAGCGTCGGAAAAGAGAAAAACAAAATTTATAAAATTTCTCTATACCCTCGATTATTCAGTTTAGTGCAATGCTAATGCGACAAATTCATCAGTAAGTCTTAAATCATTCCTATGTGAATTAACTTAAGTTTCTTTATAAATGCCTTAATAGGGATTACTATGGTTTACTATGCTCCAAGCATGCAGTTTCTACTTATATTACACTTCTACACTTCTCCTAACGTAATAATAAATAAAAGCAACTTATTCTCGTTTCATAACTCAATCTATTGCGTGTATAGGAAATTGTACTACGAGAGCACATAATCAGTTTAAGAACTAATGCGATTTATGCAGCAATTTTTATATGACATTATCAAGCACTAATATATGCATGTATTTGTCTATGTATTTTTCCTCGAAATCGTCTCATCTGTTATACCCATCACAGGAGGAGGAGGAGCCAGGAGGTGAGGATATAGTCATTCTGTCAAAAAATGTTTTCGACATGCAGAAAAAAGTTGAACAAACTGTTTTCATTTTTGATCAGTTAAAAGCTCTGAATTCATTGAACAATGTCCGTCTGTCCCTTTGTGTAATGTCTATGAGAATCACTCGCCCGCCTGCGTACTCAAGAGAGATCAGTTTTAAATTTGCAAAAGCTTGCAATTTATTGCACGCAGCTTGGTATTGCAAATGAGATAAAGGACACGCCTACAGTGGAGGACAAAATGGCGAACAATTCTTCTTGAGAGGAAGTGGAAGTCAAGAGTGTATTCTACTAAGGTGCCACCATACGAAGCGCACTAATTGCAACCAGCTGCCGCGAAGTAATACCTAACGGTGGTCCTGCGGAGGAGAGTGGCAGACGAGACGAATGTTTGGGCGGGTGGTGAGAGTAGTTTTAGCACGGAGGCGTCATGCGTGGCAAATCGTGCATGCACCTAGCCTAGCACGGACCAGTAATATTTTTGGAAGATTTCTACCTCCAGCTCGCATAGCGAAAACAAAAAGACACACACACAGACACACACACACACACACACACACATTAAAGATATGAAAATCGTAAATATTTAAGAAAAGATGCAATTACACGAGATTTGCTATAAATACACATGTACAGGTATTGTCCACTTTATGGTTCCGAATTTTGGGATTGGGATCGAATTTTTTCTCAAAATGGTTTGAACCTAACCATCATTTGTGTACTGCAAGAATGCATACATAGTTACGCAGCATACAGAAATTGTTAGCACTTATTACGAATACGTTTCGTGGATGTGGGATGAGACTCATATTTGACTAAATGGAGTCGTTAATAAGAAATGTTACCCTTCTAGTGAACTTCTAGAACTACATCTGTTGTCCCAAAAAGACACACAAAAATTTGACTTCGGGCGTGATTTGTGGGCTAAATAGATTATTTTTGAGCATTAATATGGCATTGAAGTCACCGCCAATAACTTGATTTGATTTTTTGTGGCAAAAATTAGATGACTTTGACTGCGTGCCACAATATGTCGTACATTAAGTGAGGAAGTAATTTATTAGGACAATTGTTCAATGATCGAAAATGCCTACGTAAACTTGCCACTTGCCAAAAATCATGCTTTGTAGCATGGACTGATGGACTTTTTACGTTGAGATTATGTTGGAGGATTGGCTTACTCCAATAAGCCACGAACTCTGGATGACCTTATTCGTCGCGACTATTCGTGTTGTTCGTGAAATAATAGAAAAGATTTATGTGCAAGAGTGGCAAGAATTGGTGTTTTAGGATTGAATTTTTACAAAACGCCAGAGGCAGTCCTTCACATTAGATCATTTTTCTACATAAAAATGCCAAGAAGAAAAATCATGTCGATATCCTTGATAAGTTGATTTCGATTATAAAGAAGAAGAGAAGAAAAGAAGCTTATTTGCTCACCCATATAAAAGTTTCCGATCTAAATAAAAAAAAAAATTCTTCCGTTTTATAGAATGCGCAATTTTTTCATGCACATAATCTCCTCTAAGAATTATACACTAATTCCGATATTTCGATGACTTTTTTATACCATTTTTGTCTTCAGTTTTTACAAGCATGTGTAGTGTACGGTACATACTACTTACGCTCGTATATATCTACGCGTATATATTCCACTCTAGCGCAAGGAAATCATCATCAATATACATACACATACATGCATATATGTGTAGATAGTAAGTTCCGGCTATAATTTCCCGCTCTAAGTATGAAAAGAGAATTTTTTCATTTTTCAGCACAATCTCATACATGGATGTAGTAGTTAGTAGTAAGGTAAGTAACTCAAATCGACTTTTTTCGCACATTTTCGCATTACAATTGTAAATAATCCCACTTAGTAGTCAATCGGTCAATGGAAAAATTTGTGATTCCTTCTCATAAAAGTTCAAGCAAACGCCCTTCAATCCGATAAATGCGCTTTTCATTGATAAGTTTTTGTAGTACTTTTGCTCGAAGGATAATAAAGGACTTCTAGGATATCAGTCTGTCTATCAGTCTTAAAATTAACTCTTCTTCCCCCCTTAAAGGAGGAAATTTAAAGACTTGAATAGGCTAGCGATTAAGATGCCCAGCGTTCACATGATGGACTCACTTTCGGAACTGGATAAGGATTATACTATAAATTGTTCTTTATTTATCCATGTTTCAAATCGATATGCAATATATCTGAATGGTAATAAGTAGTGTATATACTAACATATTAAGAGACTTCATTTAATTCCAGTAATATTTTTGCAAATTTTGTTCCCTAAAAGATCGTCTTTTAAAATTTATAGTACATAATGCCTAAGTAAGAAAGACTTTTTTGTTGTTGCAAAACTCCACTCTTTCGATCAATGTAGTCTACTGCAGTAGGGGTACAATCAAGCCAAGGGTTCTCTAGAAATTCACTACATTTTTTTGTAGCACAGTTTATCAAAATGCTTCACAATGCGTTTCCACAATGACCTCACAATAGAAAATAGTTGCGTCTGCTAAGACCTGGAAAATATGGACCATATCGGGGGAAAATTCGAATTTCAATTAATTTTTATTATTTATTATTCAAAACTGCGGAATTCGTGCCTAGTAATGGTCACTTGCGGTACATGGTCCTCTTTTTGCTCCAAACATTGAGGTTATGGATTGATCCACCGAAAAACCGTCAAGATCGATAAAAGCAAATTGCTCAGAGAAAAAGATAATTGTCTGAGCTTGTTCGAAAGCCAACCCCAATGGACTCCTGGGTGTCGAAAACAGAATACACGCAGAAAGCACGCAGCTAAGCAAGTTTAAGATAAATAAAAAACGCTTGATTGGCATTACTGCTCTTTCGCATGAGCTCATTAGGTTACTACGCATTTGCACCGATATGCCCGGCAATTTTTGAGTATCTCTTCGCTAATTGCAAAGAAATCGAAAATTGACTCGGATGATGGCTTCCATTGCAAGATGTGCAGATGTGCGTCTGATAGGAAATTCCCATACTGCCAGAAAGCGTTAATTTGAAGGAACTCTCCTTAAAGAAAAAAAAAGAAAGTTTCCATAAAGAAAAATCGAAAACAAAAAAAGCCGGGAAAAAATTATTTCTACATGTAATAGAAAAACTTTTTTCCACGAAATTTTAATCGTTAACCGTCTGTTTAAACAGATTTTTTGACAGGTTGACTGACGTATCATTTCAATTTTTTACTCTCTCTCTCTCTCGCATTATTTTCGTTAAATTATATTGAAAGTCAAAAAATATGTTTTAGTGTACCGGGAAAATTTCAATAAAAAGTATAAAATAATTGTTCCGATAAAAATTAAATTCATTTCGTCGCAATTCTGTTTGGGTCCATCACATATTAAAATAAGAAGAGTAAGAAAAAAACAAGGAAAAAAAAAATGCGTATCTATTTTTACATTGAAAAGATTTCATGCCGGTTCGAACCGGTTTCAACCTTTGAGGGTGCACCGTAAACGTGCAAAAGATAATCGAAAGCAAAAACAAAAAAAAAAAAAAAAAATTTATTTTTAATTACATTTCCTATAAAGTATAGAATGACGGAAAATATATTTTCAAAAAGTTTATTTAGCTCCTCTTCTCTCATTGCACTTATAAAGTGACGTTAAACGAATGCAGAATTGAAAAGCAAAAAACAAAAAAAACAAAAAAACAGATAAGAAGCAAAATTGAAAGAGAAGCAGAACACTACTTACTTAGGGCAGTGGATGGAGTAGCGGCTGAGATCCCAAAAAGACATTGCATTGCAGCATTGCAAGACTGCATTTAGCATTGAAGCACTGAAGGTCGCGATATATTAAATGATTGAAAGCGACAATCATTACCTCAAGGAAGTAGTTTTCACAAACAAATGAAACTCCTATGCATTCTATAATGGAATTGATCGTTGAATCGTTTCATATGGTGCAGCCAGAAATGTGTTCCGAAGATCGCGTCAACTTCCGAAATCGTGAATTTTGAAAACTCGTGATTTTGTCAACTCCTGTCAGCTCCAAAGCAATTTTAAAAGACAAGCAAGCCTTCAACAAGTGAGTAAGAGAAACATTGCATTGGAAGCAAGAAAAAAAATTTGAAAAATTCTCAAAATTTCAAAATCCCAACTGACATGTGCGAAAGGTTACGCTGTCGCACTGTAAAACCATCAACCTCACCAAGCGATGATTCGAGAATCGAAAGCATAGCGCAATACCTAACACGATGGCAATGCCTTCGAACAGTAATGGGTTGGAGACAAGCGCGATGGAAGTGTTTGTACCTTACATCACTTGAGGGCCAAAATTATATTTCGTCTGTACGGCCGTACCCACCTACCCACCTTTCCATTCCTATAGTCGATTGAAAAACGGTCTCTTGCTTTCCTGTGTAACCTATAGGCCGCAATTTTCGCGATATATTCATAAAATTTGGTACGCTGTCATGCCTCGCCGCACAAGGACGAACACTATTGACAATCTTCGGGATTGGGTGACTATGCCGACCACTCCCCATATAATGGGTTATACGACTGAGTTTGGGTTGCTGACGCGCTGTAATGTTTTTATTTGCTTTTAAGCTAAAAATATTTGCAGACAAACTGCTACACATATTAAAGCGTTTTCATGAGTGCGCTTATCTATGAGTTATTAACCCGTCACAAATCCCATATATCTCCTGCGGACATTAATGTGATTAAAATTTAATTGCTTCCTTTTTTCCGTGTTTTTTTTTTTTTTTTTTTTTTTTGTAAGAATTTCATTTTCTTTCTTTACAACTGACAGCGCAGACTTCAAAGAAGGTCAACACGGCAATAAGTAAGAAACAATAATCTGTGCAACAACAAAAAAACAAAACAAAAGTTATCGGGAGAAAAGTAATTATAATTATTATTAGGAAAGCAATCTTTTTAACGTAACGTAATGACGTTTATTTGAAAGATATCCTTGCCGCTTAATGCCGCTTTTGAAGAAATAAATAAATTTTAGATTTTATTACACCTTGTTTCCCTATTGTTTTCGCAAAATGTAATAATAATAATAATAATAATAATAAAGCTTTGCGTTAACGTTTAGCGTTTATATCCGTTTGTCAGCAGTAAAATGAAAGGCTATAAAAAACATTTCTATTACTCGATTTAAGCATAAAATCTCTCGATAAACGTTTTAATATCAGCGATGCCATCAATCGTCCCATTCACTTGTATAACTTGTTGACTTATTATTCTTATTTTCTATGAGCCGAATCGAGAACATTAGCTGGTATGAACAAGCAACGCAATAATTCAACTTGATAAGGACATAAATGTTGTAATTTAAGGGAAAACGTGCGATTAGCAATTCTCTCCGCATTACACAGATTACAGGTACAATTACATGCGCATTATGTATTTGTGTGTGGTGTGCCAAAATTTACGCATGATTTGAATTAAATAGAAAACCGACATAAGTCATAATCTATTACACATAGGATGGGGTTAGTGGCGTGTGTGTGCAATAGCACATCGATCGATTAGTTTCCGCGGCAGTGTTGCCTTTTTTGCCGAAATTCTTATCACCGCAACGTTCGAGTACACGGCCCGGTAATGTTGCATGCAGTAATCGAATTGCTTCACGAGATGATGGAATTGAAAGCACAGGTCGTTCACATCCGTGTCATCGAATGTAGGCGGAAAAAACTGAATTATCGTAGGGCGATATCGAGGATCAACTTTCTATTATTTTTGAGATCGTGCGCGTTACTCTCTCATGTAACGATCAATTTTTGCTAATCCTAAACTTCTTGGGTTTTCTTGGGTTGTAAATACCGGCACATGCTATGCACATATTTACATAAAGTTCAGTTATAGACAATTGGTTAACTACATATATATATATATATAAATATAATTTTTAAAAGAATTAACGATTATTTTTTATTCCTATATTTTTCTGATTATTTGTAAACTCTACACGACTTGTCATTAGGAGTAGTAGTCCAAAAGTACCTTAGATGAGCGCATCTTTTATTCCATATCGCTCGATTCGAAATCATTTAAGCATGTTTCTTTGTTAGTCTGTCCATCTGTCCGTCTGTCTGTCCGTCTGTCCGTTTGTTTATTTCTCTCATATCCTGCCATGAATTATTCTGTTCAGTTTATACCTCAGACCTGTCAGGATATCTTGATGAAATTTGATGCACTCATATATTCCGACCCAAAGACAAATGCTATTGAAAATGGATTAGATTGGATCTTTTCTACGATCTCTTTCCATATAGGGCGCTATATGGGAAAAATTTATGAAAGAGTAAAAGTGGAAAAAATTGTATTTTCGCATACTAGATGAACTAATGGCCTGGGACCGTTAGATGTCATCACAGAAAGCATCAAAGTGTAATCTTTAGTACTTTATGCTACACATTGATTTACAAGATAGTGATATGATATATATATATATATGTAAACTTACTGTGCCCAGCTCACACCTTATAGATCTATTTTTAAAATTCCCTTGAATTTTACTGATTCTTCTTGCGGCACTAAGCCTTTATGGTGTATGACAACCACCTCAGGTTTTTTTGATATTTTATAATAAAATTGCATAAAACTTAGTATTAGACGAAGTGACAAGAGGTATTTAAAGGGCCGACTATATATCAAGTGAACAATTTAAACTTGCTATTAAAGTAGGATTAGGAGGAGGAATATAAGACCAATTTTTCTCTTACTATCTATGATAATAAAAAAAAACAAAAAAAAATTGTAGCGTTTGCCACTAAAAAAGTAACTGTGTTTTTGGTGAGGAAGCAACGTCATTTGGCTGTTGCGGCCTCGTACCCACACTACGCAATTGAAGTTTTTCCACTCGATATGCATTGAATTGAATATGAATAAGTTTCCTCGATAGGATTCCAGAAGGACGTTGCAGAGGTTCATCCGATACATTGCAAGAGCAATTGACTACCAGTGAAGTTCGTAAAGTAACCGCAATTTATGACCAGTAAAGCATTATGCAATGCTAAGGTGGATCCGAGGTGAAGATCTCGTGTTACGTAACCTATTTCTATGAAGGTGTTTGATAGGCAAAGCATATAGCCGTTCACCAAGTATTATAATTTTTCGAAGCCAGATATAAAAATATCTTTAGACCAGGGAGAAGGAAAGCTAATAAAAATTTTAATTTTTTAAATCAATCCGGTGAACAGAATCATGATAACCGCTCGAATCACATTTTTTCTCATACATAAATGCCATAAATTTAAGTTTGCTTTTTGATAGAAAAAAAAATTCTCAATATCTACTAAAAATGCATGCAAAAGTTAACTGGAAAAGAGCACTTGCAAAATGGCCCACCCCCTCTAGCATATATAACATGTCTTGATAAAAGCCTACACATATATATAAAAATATGCATGAGCTTGTTTAATGGAAAAACTTTTCTCCAGAACTCTATACACTTATGCACGTGTGTGTGCTTAGAAACATGTCATGCGATGACGATAGAAATCATGGGGTACGTGAAGGGGGACTGTTTAGTGTTTAGTAAATGAATGTATTAAAAAGTTTCTTATACGCCAATTATTTATGCATAATTCATTTCATTAGCGTCATCACGTCCAAGCTGGCATAAGTAATTAAATGGAGTTACCTTTAAAATGTTATTTTTTTCTACTTTTTTCTCCTTTTCCATGCTTACACATTAAAGAGAGATACTTCAGTTTACTAAGTATGCTTAAAGGGTAAAAAAAAAAAAAAAAAATGAGTTGTCGATTGAGTTATATATTCGAATAGGAAATAATATATGAATTAATGGTCTTTAATAGACGACATGGCTGAATAAATATTGCTATTGGACTTATAAGATTTACAAGCACACACACACACAGACAAAAGCGCTTGTTATTAAGTAAATTGGCACACTAAGCATCCTATATATACTATACTATATACGATAAGCTATGTACTATGTAGCATGTAGCGTATGCCATATTGCATAGAGCATATACCATAGGCTATGTACTATGTTTTTATATACTATGCTAGATACCATACTATGGGTTATATGCTATATGCTATATATACTATTATTATACTTTGTGTGTGTGTGTGTGTGTGTGTGTGTGTGTGTGTGTGCGTGTGTGTGTGCGTGTGTGTGTGTGTGTGTGTGTGTNGTGTGTGTGTGTGTGTGTGTGTATGTGTGTGTGTGTGTGTGTGTGTGTGATCGTTCATAAACATCAAAAAAATGTACTCATGTTTTAGTGATGAACAAGCAAAATATGCTTACTATCGCAGCCTTGAATATTAACTTGAATTTTTTCTACTGAAAATAATATTTTAAAAATTATTTTATACATCAAAGGAATTGAACATTAAAAAGGGATAATGATAAGCCAGCTTATATATATATACATATATTTATATATATATATATATATATATATATATATATAAATTATATACATTTACGTATATGTGTGCGCAGCTAACCTTTATGCAAAATTGGCAATTTAATTAAAGTTACTTGTTTCCAGCAAAAATATACGTATACAAGTACGAGCAAATTGACAAAACGACGCAAAAACAAAATGACTTACATATGTTCATACATTCATGCCCACATATGGTAGCGGAAGATTGCACATAACATAGCTCTGGGCTTTAACTTTTAATGCAAAGTAATTTAATTTTACATATATACACACACACACACACACACAAACACACACACAAACACATACAATAATGCACACAAGTACTCATATATAAAACACAAACGCACACCACTTCACTGGAACCGCACACTTCCCAACAAACACACATAGCAATATACACATAGACAGACAGACAGATACAGGCACAGGCACAGGCACAGGCACACATGCACTTTTAGGCACGCGTACACTTTCAGACACACCCAAACGATTGCAGCATATTAAAGTCATAAATATTGTTACACTACATGATATTTTAGCCTCTACTTTTTTTCTATTCCATTTTGTTTTTTAATATCATTCTTTTCGTTATTCCCTTTTATGTTTTTGTTTTGCTCCAAACAAAAAACAATAAACGTCTATATATATATATATATATATATATATATATATATGTATATATGTATTTATATCAAAGCGTTTTAGGCGCCAGTTTGCCGCTCTACTTAACTTTAAAGTAAAAAAAAAGAAGCAAATTTTTCGATGTAAAAACAAAAAGTGTCATATTCAGCTTTTACATCTATTTTCATTATTACATTATTTTTAAACTCAAATTTTCCCTCTTGCCTCCACCCCTTCACTGTCATCTCCATCGTTGTGCTTTCTCGTTTACGTCCATGTACACGTTTTATCTAATATTTACTGGAATTATTTTAATCCTGCCAAAAAAAAAAAAAAAAAAAAAAAAAAAAATGAAAAAGATGCAAAGCATTACATCAGTGTCATGTCCTTGTTGGCATGAATGCTTTTTATGGTGCACGTTAGTTAAAGCCTTAAATCTTGTTTCAATCCAGTAAAGAAAAAAAGAAATAAAAAAACACAAAAAAACAAAAAAAACCAAAAGAAAACAAAAATATTTCGGATAAAAAAAAAACAAAAAAACAAAACAAAACATGACATTAGACAAATGCACACACAGCTACTTACATATATGCCTGAATGCAAAACACACTGTCTGCGTCTATATGATATTCGAATGTGTTTGTGTTTTAAATGTTCGTGCATGCGTGAGTGTGCAAGCGTGTCTATTGAAGTGCAATAGAAAATTTGAATAAACTTATCTAACTAAACGTAAAGATCAATATGTTCGTTTTTTTTATGCATATATATGCATGTGTGTATGTGTGTGTGTGTGTGTGTGTGTGTGTGTGTGTGTTGCCTAATGTTATTAAAATTTTCTACAATGTCACACGTAGTGTATTCCACAAGAAATAGATAAATTTGACCCATTTTTTTACTTATGCATACGTATGCCAATGTTTTATATATCATTCTGTCAACTTGAATAGAAAGGAAGTGAAAGTAATGCACCTAAGTTACGATATCATCATCATCATCATCATCATCATCATCATCATCATCTTTTTCTTTCTTTCTTTCTTTCTTTCTTTTTCTCTCTCTCCCTCTCTCTCTCTCTCTCTTTCTCTCTCTCTCTCTCTCTGTGTCTCTCTCTCTCTTTCCCACAATCGTTCCTTCCTGTTCATTTAATATCATTTATCAAATATAGGTCTTTTCCTGATGAACATTTATAAAGATATCTATATTTAAACGCACACACGCACATATTTGTAAAAGGATTGAAAAATGACAAAAAAGCCGGCAAACATTTATAGATTATTGACACACGCTCACATTGTACAACACATAAGTTAGTTAGTTATCCTTTTAGTCAACTTTCTATCACATTAAGTATATATTACATTAATTTTTCTTATACCCTACTCCAACAAGGAGGCATACTAATTTTATCGTTTCAGTTATAATGCTTAGTTATAATTATCCCATAAAACATCCATCCATGTATCTTGAAGCAGAGCAAATATTCCAATTTAGATAAGCACATGACTCGCTGTAATTCCTACCTTAAAAATTGAGGAATAAAATTACCATTTGACCCATATGTCCCTCTAACATAATCATAGGTCAGGTATAAAAATTTGAGGGTTTTTAACAAAAATAAAATCTTTCATAATATTTTCCTCGATAATTTGTAACCTAGAGCGGCCATCAATCTTATCATTAGTATAAGTTCTTACAAAAAAAACTCGTCTAAAGGTTGATTGGGAAAATGGTCCCTCGGCATGTTTACAATTATTTGAGAAAGAAAAAAAGAACAATTTTTGTGGTCGTATTCTTCCGACCGTAATAAACATGACGGAGTAGCTCTTCGATATCTATCAGCTTGGACCTTACTTCTGAGGTGTGCTTTACGATCTTAGTAACGTCACAGGTACACGGAATGGGCCTTCTTTTTACTGCTCTGTCGCGGTGGGTAGAGTGAAATTAGAAAATGTTGTGCTTTTGATGGCGAGTGATTCGGAAAGAGGTAAAATCGTAATCGATAGCTGAACCCTAGTCATCATACGAAGAATATACAAATTTTGGTTCCTAACGCTTTCAATATCTAAAAAGGAACGTCAAAGACCCTATAAATAATACGTATTCTTGATCTAGCCATGTCTGTCCACCTGTTCGTTTCTTCAGATCGTAAGATCACATAAGATATTGACTTCTTGCACATAAATTGCTATTGAAAATTGGTCGAATCGGCTAAAGGACACGCCCCTAAGCGAAAATTTGAAAGATGAAAAACTGAAATTTTCTAAATTCATTTTATTGAGAATCCTCTGCTAATCATGCTCAAAAATGGAAAATATCATCTTCGCCCGCACAATGCTATAAATGATTAAATTTTCAATTTTTTTGATTTCATTCTGCACCTCAGGACCCATCTGAACACGCCCATTCATTATTATTAAGTACTTCTTAGTTACTCTGTCTTATTAAGTTACAGTGGGATGTGGTGCAGTGTACGTTGTATAGATTTTTTTTCTTTTTTTTCCTATAATGGAGGCAGTCATCCACACGCACTATATATTACAAGATATTAAAAATGCTTGTATGTATATAACATTCGGTCTCTCTCGGACTTTAACTTTCTTGCTTATTTAGATGCATAGAATCTGGAATGACCACGAAGCTAAAACGAGTTTAAATGCCTCTGCAAATAACGCATAAACTTCTTGCAATAATTATAATATTAATTATAATTAAAAGTTTGCAAAATTTCAAATCATTTTTAATTAAATTCGATTTCTTAAACTTAAACATAAATTTAATAAAAATCCCAATCTGTCCAAACTGTATTAAGTGCAACAAGTGTTATTACTGACCAAAAAAGAAGAAGAAGAAAACGATAATCGTATAAAATTATTTTTTAAAATAATTTCTCTTCAATAAACAGAAATGAGGAAAGGACGTAAAGACAGTCACTTTGTTCAGCATTTAGTCGATGATGCGCTTGATATATGTGAGAACAAGGAAAAAACTCTTCCCGTTGGTGAACGAAAACAAAGAGAGATAATCTAAGCCTACCTAAGAGAACCTATTCTAGCTTAAGGAAACGTATCCCGGATCATCCCGCTATTATTCCCTTCCATTACTTAGCTCTGGACTGCGTACAGCATCCGCTTTCTCCTTGAAAGCAAGTAATAGATGCGGGATGCGGGATGCGGAATGCGGGATGCGGGATGCTGAACACAGGTTTTTAATACCGATACAAAAAGTCTTTTCTCCAATAGCTGAGAATATAACAAAACAAGCCAAGAAATTCTAAGTAAATGATTACATTAAATACTAAAACATTATTTATTATTAATTTTTTTATTTAAGACTCGAATCTTTTATATCCATCACGGTTATCGTAAGAAGACAAAAAAAATTAAAAGAAATAAATTTTCATGCTCTATAATATGGTGTAAGCGAGACTAATTTTATTTATTTTCAAAATAAAAGTTTCTGTCACATAGACACGTGAACGTTGTAGGCGTGTCCTTTAAAAAAATTTCGCTCACTCCCAAATTCTTTTCCAAATTTGAAGATGATAGCTGTAGAGAATGTTTACAACAGACATTAAACAGACGGACGGACGGATAGACGGACATGCTTAAATCGATTCAGAATTTGATGCTCATCTCAAAAAATATATGCACTTTTTGAGTTCTACAAAATTTCCTTCTGAGCGTTGCAAACGTTTTGACAAAATGAATATGAAGGGTATACCCGTCGGTGATGTGTACAAAAAAATATTCTTTCGGCCAACTCGTGTATATTCATCAATGTGCAGAGATGGCGACAGAACAATTTTTTAAAAATGAAAGGCACACAAATCTCCTTCAAATCCATAGTTCTTCGTTGAAGCAAACGTAGAACATTTCTTCCTCTTACTTTCATAATACAAACCATGAATATAAAAAGATTTCGTCTCTAATATGAATCTACATTTTTTATACCCATCAAGGTAGGATGAAGGGTATATTCATTTTGTGAAAACGTTTGCAACGCCCAGAAGAGAGCATCAGAGACCCCATGAAGTATATACACATTCTGAATCGATTTAAAAATGTCCCTCTGTCTGTCTCTCCACCTGTCTGCCTGAGCAATTGTGTAATATTTGTGGTAAACACTTTCCCGTTAGGGAAAGTGAAGGTATCGCCTACAATCTTGCAAAAGAATTTGAAAGTGACTTAAACTTTTCCAAGGGCCCGTCTCCAACGCCCAGACGTCTATGCGACAAAAACTTGTATTTTGAAAATAGACAAAATCAGCCGCGCCCACCCTATACTCTATAGAATATAAAAAGTGTAGTTCTTTTCCTTCTTTTTAGGATCAGAGTGATGGGTAGGAAAGATTCGGTCAGAAAATTATTTTCTTATTATGAAATAAAACCTAAAGAAAAACACATTACCGAGAAAGAGTTTGTTTCAAGTCAATACATTAAGTGCATTAAAAATTCATTTATTTCTAAAATTACTTGTTAATTATTAACAAGAGAAACACTACAGTGAGCAACGTAGCATACACTACTTCACTTAATACGGTTATTCATCGAGCATTGTATGGGAAGTGATCGAAAAAGTTCACCGGTCCACACCATTTTCAATGACGTTCGTATCAAATTTCATCAAAATATGTAAAAAATTGCGACCTGTCGGTTGAAAACACGCCAACAAGACGGACAGATGGACAGACAGACGGGCAATTAAGCTTGGCTTGATTCACAAACGTGATTCTGAATCGATCCGTTTAA
Source organism: Glossina austeni (assembly GCA_000688735.1). Taxonomy (NCBI): domain Eukaryota; kingdom Metazoa; phylum Arthropoda; class Insecta; order Diptera; family Glossinidae; genus Glossina; species Glossina austeni. The sequence continues at coordinate 16,790 of KK502408.1, forward strand.
TAAAAGTTGAGTCAGTCTATCTCAAATCTTTCTGAGTATCGTACACATCCGCACAAACATGTGTGCGGCATATAGTGCAGGATATAACGAATTGTTCGCATTATATTTTCATGTTATATCTCCTGTTATCTTTCCTAGTCTACTTTATACTTATGTTGATTCTTCTTCTTTCTTCAATTTACTTTACACTCTTCATAACCATTGCAATGATGGAGAATAGATTTTTTTGCGAAGAATCGCACTTAGCTTATTTAAGATGGACACTAATTAAGTGTGCAATCGCTTGTTACATTTCCTTGCAAAGCAGATACGAGAAACACTACGCCAAGTAATAGTTTAAATACAAATAAATATTTAATTAAAACAGACACTTTCACACTACTATCTATCTATCTATCTATAGAATGCTGAAGGAACGAACAGGAACAAGAAGAAGAGCAACAAGAAGAAAATTACTATTAAATACTTTAAATATTGTTTTAATTTTGAATTTTTGCAAGAAAATTTTCCACTGTCTTCGATCGAATGAACCGAATTGTTTCCTTGTTGGAAAGCCCGTTGAATCGATTTGATAAACGGGGTAAAATGGAAAAAGCACTTGTGGGCGTGACAAGATTTCAAATGATCAATAAATTGGATATCGAACAGCAGCATGTTAGCACTTTAGACTTTGATTGCATTGCTCTCGGAACACGAGTTTTGAGATCGGTCCACGTCGTAACTCCTACAATTTTCCCTCTTTCCAATCGAATTTTGCATAGTATTCGTTAGAAGATAGCTTCGGATATTTTCGATAAATTATTGCAAATATTTTTTATTAACAAAAAAATGCATTTTTTTTTTTTTTGTTTCGATCCAAAATTGAATTTTTTATTCGTACATTCGCCGATTAAATCGCCGACAACAATCAATAACAGAAATGTATTTGTTTGGCCCCCGTTTAAACTGCGGACTACGACTGCAGAGATGTCGTTTCTTAATATTTTTATTGTACGCCTCCTCGAGTACTGTTCTTCTGCTATCTGCTCTCTCTCTCTCTCTCTCTCTCTCTATTTTCCAGTAAACAAAGAGATTTTGAAAAATCGGAACTTTTTAAACTCAGGTTAGGGCGTTTGCTAATTCTAATCCATTGCTTGCATATAAAAATGTCCGGCCTGAGTTTTACTTTTGTGCAAGAGGACTTCTCGCGTAAACAGGATTTAAAAGAAAAATAAATTAAGTTTTAATGGCGTCACCGTCTACGTCCATGTCTACGTGCCCGGCTTAGGTACCTTACTATCCTTCATTGATCGTATTTCGAAGGTTCAAAACATATGGACCTGAATGCTTATTGTTGCTCACTCATTACCCTATGTAGGCTATGCAAAATCCTCTCTAGCTGTTGTGTGAATGCTTTGGCACAGAAATTGAGAAATTCTATAAAATCCAAATTCATGAACGCATTTCGTTCCTTCACGTTGTGCCAGCCATCAACAGGCCATCGACATCGTCCGCTTGACAAAATCGAAGTGTTTTTCAAATAACTGTTTAATGCTTTCTTTAAAAGGCCTCCAATAGATGCCGATTGATGCAGGCAGCCTACAAAATCTCGTTCAACTTGTAAAAGAGTTTATCGAAAAGTAGCGGGATTTTACATAATCTCCAGAGCTATTTTTTCTGAATTGTGATGCTGTGGTTTTTAGTCGTCGACGTCAGCAAACAGGAGAATTCTTAAGTTATTCTCAAACTGAAAGAGTGCCACTTATGTTTTTGTACAAGTTTTGTAAGTCACAAGAAGAAGAAGCAAAAATGCTCGATCACCCTACAGATATACACATACACATATCACAGCTTTCCTATTGAAGGCATTGATCGAAAAAGCAGTCCGATCCGAATCATTTTCAATAGGGGGCGTCCTCGGGCCAAAACAAGTCAAAATATCTAAAAAATTGCAGCCTTTAAATCGAACGCGGAAAAGAGAAGCAAAACAGACAGACGAGGTTAAATCGATTCAGAAACGAAAGTCGGTCAAGTATGGCAAGTTCTTCTGGATGTTGCGTACATACGGACAACTCAACACAAAAAAGGAAAACCAAATCAAAAAAACGGACAACGGAATAGTCGGGCCTAGGGTGTGCAACCAAACCGAGTAAAAGCAAGCGTGTAAAAGCATGGTAATGATTGATAGAAAACGCATTGACTTCGCTGGCGAATCGTACGAAGCATTAAAGTGCAGATATTTCGCTTAAGATATATGTAAAGACCAACTAAATCGATTCAATTAGAATCTTTAAAGATCAGATCATAGGTAACTTACTTCTTCTTCTTCTTTTTCTTTTTCTATGCAATCCATATATTATTTTCTGCATAATGTTGTTTTTAAAAAGAAGAATTTCTTTGCCAAAGCGAACATAAAATTTTTCTCTCTTTCCAAAGTAGGCTTCACAAGTTGCAAGTTAGTGGACCTAATGCAAGCCCTTCGACATGGCTTACTTTAATCTGATATATAAATAAAAAAAAATCTTTAAGCATGTAAACAATATTGATTTATTTCTTTCTTCTTCTTCTTCTTCTTCTTCTTCTTCTTCTTCTTCTTTTCTTCAATCGGCTTCTTGTTATAGTGTCAAGTGTAAATAGTGAAAGGAAAATATTTGATGAAATCTTTAATAATTATTAAGCGGTTTTTTTTTTTTTTTTTAATAAAAATAAGCAACGTTCGTCTCTCTCTCTCTCTCTTACATTTTGTACATCACAGAATGCTTCTGTTCACACATTGAATTGTCTATGACCAGAAGGCATATAAAAGATGAATGATGTGAAAATTGGTACATCGTTTAAGTATATAAGTTTGTTCGTGTATATATCTGTGTGTGTGTATGTGTGTGTGTGTGTGTATGTATGTATATTGTATGAAACAGCATTAGCATATAATGCATATAAATTATATAGTCGAACATCCAATGCCACCTTGAGCTGCACAGAAGCAAGCACAAAGTCTCTCATGTTGTTAACCTCACAACGAAACACATGCCAACACAATACGGTCATGTCAATGCTATAATTGCTTGACACACCATAAACCGCACATTTTCGCACAGAATCACCATCATCTAGCCACTGTGCGTTTCTCTCCCTTCTCCTTCGCAATAATCTTTTGCGAATGTTCTCAATATCGCATATATATATATATATATATATATATGTATGTATATAATAAAAACGACAAAAAAAAAGAAAAAAAAAAAGAAAAGAAAAAACACCGAAAAACGATAGTGAAAACTAAATTGTTGGTTTCAATGCACCGTATACTCTATACTGCTTGCCATACTATGCACCCCAGCAAAAGTACCGCCTACTATGCCATATATATAATGTTATGATGAACTATATATATATATATATATATATATATATATATATGTATCTATGAGCATACATGCAAGCATGCATGTATGTATATATTTGTAGAGCAGTGCAACTAACGTAGCGAACAAGGCCAATTATTTAGAGCATGAAGGCGGTATTATAACATAAACATAACACGTAGATAAAATAACAGAGATAATATTTTCCCACAACGCTCGAATGCGCTACACAGACACACACATGAACTGAACTGAACTAGCAAATACAAAATGTATACGGCTTACTTAAAATAGCGTACCGTACATATACATGAAGCTGCGTACAATTTAACTTAAAACACAATAACAAAGAGACTACAAAATTCCGCAGCCACATTTAACGGAAAACTTTGAACAACAAATTTTTGTCATTTAACCTCGAGCTGAATTTCTCGCTTAAAATGCACATCTTGAAACTTTATGATAATAAACACGGCCGAGAATAGTAGTAGCGGTCCCCATTACTAGCTTATAATGCTTCTAGTGCCAGTTGAAACATTAAAAGTTTCTTATGTTGTTTAGCTTAGCTTCTTCCCTTTATCGCCGTCTTGTTTGCCTTTCTCTGCCGATTCTAAGGTTACCTACCGCGTGGCGGTGGCGGTGGGGGTGGGGGTGGTTGTGTGCGACGAAAGAGTGCATTTTTTTTTTCTTTTTTTTTTTGTATTTCTTTAACGTAATTTATTTAATACGTTCATAAATTTTAAAGTTTTTTTTTTTTTTTTCATTGCCGCTACCATTACGATTGTTGTTATTGTTGTTTCTTTTCGTTTTTTCTTTTAGGTCAACATTACATTTGGAGAGTGTTTACTTTTTCGTTATTCTATTTCCGTCTTTTCTTCTTAACTGGTAAAAAAGTAAACCGAAACTAATTTATTTTATTTTAGGCAAACGCTTTATCGCAACGCACTGACAATACTACATTGGCCTAAATTAAAAAAAAAAAAAAAAAAAAAAACGATTTTTTTTGCATATTGAAAAATTCTGCTAATCCTCCATAAAGATTGCAAAAGCATAAATTCTTCACTTACTCCTATGGCAGTAAATTAGGGAAATAAGGAAAACTTTCCGACGTCACTGTTATTTGCATGCAAATTAAAGAGAAGTAAAGGGAAATATATATATATATATATAATCAACGAAAGGATCAAAAGAATGAACATTTAATGAAATTAGCAAATACCCTACACGCTTGAATGAAAATCTTATATATTCACGGAGGGGGCATATAACTGCGTACGCCAGAGTTTATCGTATGAAAACTAACAACACAGACAACAAATGTTTCTCTTTCTTGGCCGCTTAACAATGAACTTAAAAATCAGCAACAAGGTTGTGTGTTAAACCCGAAAAGGCTTTAATTTTTTCATAAATTCTACTCGAAGATTATTTAAATTTGTAACAACGAACAGCGCACTACTTTGAATATGTTTCGTATGATCAAGCATTTGGTAGAGAGTCTCCTATGCGTATAGCACGATCGATGATCGAAGAGAAGAAGAATAGAAAGGCACAGAATAGGCAGCGCACACAGCATGGAAGCATGGTCTGTGCACGATCGGTGATCGCAAGTATTCGAAAGTAAAGAAACCAAACATTACGTAATGTACAGAAAAGTCAATACGGACTACACTGCAAACAACAATTTTATCTACACCAAGCTGCAGCGTTAACGAGGATGCTGCAGACCAATCAATTAATAGCTTCTTTAACGAGATTATGGATTCTAAGTTCAACCTCAGCCTGGGAATATTCAAATGTTTGTTAGCTCTGCAGCAAACGCATTTCACTGAATTATTTACTCATTCAGTGGTTTATTTATATTAATGAAAATGCACAAAATGCATTAATGCACACTTTTTAACATTCGAATATCGAATGTGAAGGAAAATCAATCCTAATGAATAAATTTAATAAAATCAAGCATAAAATGGTTTTGAAAAAGCTTCAGCTCGAAGCTGAAGAGTTGAAAGAACTTCTTCTTCATTAAAGAGACACCAGCGTAAGCATTTTTGCTAGTACGACATGGTGCGGAAGTTTATGGCAAATATTCATCAAAATAATTCGCAGCTTTCGAGAAAGGAAAAATTGATTTAAGATATCAGGCTACCAAAAATTGCCTGCTGTATGCGGCATTTACAGCTTTTATGTTCACATCTTTCAATCTTTTCGTAATTTTCGTAATTTTCGTAATTTAAGCTTTCCTTTAATAATTCATGTTAACCTAGATATGTAGGTTATAAACTTTTCCATGTACTTCTGTCTTTCAGTAAATGAAACTTCCCTTTAAACCTGTTCTTGGTAATAAGATCAAGATAATCAATATTCTTGGTTGCCAGTAAAAACACATCTAACGAACATCTTACGGAACTTTTCCTTCTCCCAAGACGCTTAAAGGTGAATAAATCCTTTTGATATGAAATTTTTCTCCGAAAACTTTTCTAAAGTAAATAAAGTTTATACGAAAATCAAAGATAAAAATTATGTTTTGAATTTTTAAAAAAAAATATTTAAAAACATCGCACATGTCCATCCAAATCCATCATTTCGCAACCGAAGGCAATACGAACTGAAATACGAGAGAAGTAAGAAATATTTTTCGGTTATCATAAATAAAGGAATCATCATCATCAAGGTTATATCCATCCGACCGTTGATCGGTTGCTTAAAATTACAACTTCAGTGTCAAAGTAATGTCGAGGAGAACGCACTTTTTCTCAAGACTTTACTTATCGCTTCCGTTATATACGAAAAGCTTCTCTTAGACCAGCTTTTTCGGTATAAATATTTTGTTGTTTTTTTTTTTTTTTTTCTATCACCTAAGTCGAATTTGACAATCGCTAAACAATCACACACATATCCAAATAAGCCGATTAGGTGCAGATAGTAGCTAATAAATAAATTGCTGCCATCCAATCCATACACTAATAGGGTCGATTCCCGAGGAAAGGGTACAGGGTACCCTACATAACATAAAGTGACAGTGAAGCCTTTAAGCTTCACGCTACAGCATAAGTTATTTCACTAAAGTGTATATCAGAGAGTTTTCTGGAGCTTGGAATACTTCGCACCCTGTCGTAGTACTTTAATGTAAACGACACTTCAGAGGTGCGATGACGAATTTCTTCCTTCTTCTACATTTTCCACTCGATTAATTTGTAATTTAATCGTGGCAGCAAGAATGGGTGATGCAAACGTTTTCATTGTGGACATTGCATGTTACCTTGGAAGCTGACCTGTTGATCCCAATCAATTGAGGCCAACATAGAAAACAAAGCGTTTCCATAAAGATTCCGTCAAAGTTTAACATGTTGAGCGTTTTTCTTGCGATACTTGTTTCTACATTGGTGCGTCGACATGTTGTAGCCTAGAATGGAATCGCTCGACAGAATGCTTTCAGGATAAAGCTTTTTTAATAAGATAGCCATTAAAGGTGATACCACCTTACCTGCGACTCTACTACTTCCGGCAAATATTGTTCCGTTTCATTCGAAAAGCAGTTTTCACGGCCTCTGTTCGAAAAAGATTCGGCCTACAATTTTAATTTCGATGCAATTTTCGGTGCTTGAGATTTTCAAGAAATTTCGGTCGAATATTCGTTCTACGACAAAGATCTTGATACGCACTTTAATGTCATAGAAATGAACACATGTTTCCAAAAAGGCTGTACTTTGATAAATCATATCATGATTTTATCTAAAAAAAATTTAAATTTTTCAGAACATTGACCTCATAATCAATGCCTTATCTACGAAAACACTCTCCTATGTTATATATAAACATGTTATCTGCCGAAAAGCAGTGACTGGAAAATATGCTCACTACTGACCGATTCTAATGCGAACTTTTAATTGTGTTCGTTCGCTCAAAACATTTATTGTTACACAAATAGCACATGGTGTTAAAATTGTTTACATTCGATTAATTTATGTTTACGATATTAAGTTTGAATTTGCAACCAATTTTTCGAATCATAACGGAAGCAATTACGCTAATAGAAAGCTTTTTTCATATCCACCATCGCACCATCGCAATATTGCAACCATATTGGATTTGTCAAAGCGTTTGCAACACCCGGTATCATATTATAGATCGATTTAGGCAGGCTTAGGTTGCGTCTGTCCGTATGTCTGTTGCAAACAAACCCAGTTCGCCCAAGTGGCAAAAATTAAGGCAACGCGCAAAAACATTATGACGCACATGAAAACGAGTTCAATTGGTCGATGGTCAACTGGCACGCCTACAAATAATTATATGAACTGGCCTCAGCAGATTTCTTAAACGCTTTCAACCCATTATTTCTAAATTACAAACAGGCATGTGCGCTAATAGGCACTTGGATAAAAACGTCCACATTTAATATCACACACACACAGTTGGTGCGTACCAACAATGCGACCATAGGTGAACTTGTACGTGTTGTTCATATTACTTCCTATTTACATATTGTTTTTTTTTTTTTTTTTTCTTTTTTGCATTAAATTATATTTAATGTAATTAAATATCATCAAAAGCATTTACATATTCCATGTAAGCTAATAATAAAAGTTGCGTAGAAAAAAAAAATCACAACAGATGGGAATCTAAACGCGAATCGTGGATGCCCATCAAAGTTAATTGCGGGAATGCCTTCGTCTATAAGCTTCGAAAGTGAGCATAATTAGCGCTAGTACGGAGAACTATAGTCTTCCGTTACATCGCATTACATATGATGAGCGCTGAAATGTTGCGCGATAAGATTTTCTTTAGCTTTGGACAGCTAAGATAATCTGAAACGTAAAAAGCCCTAATGCGGGATAATTGAGCTCTCAACCTCGATGACAAAATCGGATATTTCTGATGTCAATCTCATGTTCTGTCCTTGAAAGAATTACTTAGATGTAGTGCATTATCTGCTATTAACTCCTGCAAGCTCATCATCATTTTCGAACCTGAGAGAACCCTAGAGAACCTGATGCAAGGACTAGATAGCACGATTCTCGTTCCTATAGGAAAATTGGGACAAAGAAAAAATATTTAAACATCACAGGCCGCGAATGAGAAATTTTCCGGCTCAAAGGAAAAGCAGAAAATTGGAAGCCCTAGAGAAGCGGCTGAAATTTACGAATAAATTCCAAGTTGTCTGAATCAGTGGCCGAGTAAGCAAAGCATTTCGACGAACAACTCAGTGATAGTGTTTTCAAGTCTCAGGTGCGATAAAATGGGCAGCCTTGGGTGCTAGGGCTTCACGACTTTAGTTTTAGAATTTATTCTCTCCCTGCCTAACGTGGTAACAATAATAATAAATGTTGCGTTAGCTTTAGTATTTTAAAATGTTGTTTGTCATTGGCACAGATTGATTGGCAAGACATGATCCAACCTTTGGGATGAATAGAATAAACACGGATTCGCGTAATTCGAACTTTAAATTGCTTGCATATAAGCTACGATCCGTAAACTGCAGAGTTATGCACTTCGGTAGCGGGCTTTCAAAACCCTTTATAATGTAGTCGGACAATTTTACAAGGCCTACAATCCATGTCCGATGACTGTGCGAACTTATAACAAACAGGAAACTAAACCATTAGACGCTCATACGCTCACACGCGTTTTTGGAATAGCGCTTGCTTTGGATTTAGCTTAGAACAGCAACTTTGTTTAAGTCCTCATTAAACTAAAGTGTAAGAACATTAGTTTCGTTTCTTCTTTTTTTTTTTTTTATTGTTGTACACAATATGCGATCATCCATAGTAATCCAGAAAAATGTTGTGATAATTTTTTTCGAAAATTTCACACGAAAATATCTCAAATGCATAAAATTTTATTTATGTAATACATGATAACTTACATATTGAATGCATAAAAACACAAATCTTAATTTATAAAATAATTATGAAACTTTGTGAAGATTTAATTCGAAATATAATTAAACATTTTTTTTTTATTTTTTTTTGCAAAACTTTTGGTCATTTGTAAAGCAATTTTCGTCAATCGAATTGTGAAATAACATAAAAACTAAACCTTAATTGGAAAACTATGTAACATAACATATTTTATATGCATATTATATTATTATATATATATATATATATATGTACAAGCATTAGCACAAAAACTTGTGAAACTTGTTTTTAGTAAAATTTATTACAATTTGTTCTTCGAAATCCATGCAATACATTAGTGCTTTTCTTTCTTTCATGCAAAAACGATTGAAATCGTAAATCAGAAATAATCAATAGTCCTTTTTGCAAATGCACACACATATACATATATATATACAGGCTTACAGAGCTGGAATTTGAACAGTTTGCCCATTATTCGCTTGCAATTGAAAATCCTAAAGCAAGCATTTTAGTGATTTCATCTTAATTTGATCAATTACTGTTATTATTATTATTATTATTATTATTATTGTTATTGTTATTGTTGTCATTATTATTACGATCGTGGTGTCATGTGCAAAAGCTCAGAAATAATAACCGATTATTTTCACTTGACTAGATCGAAAGGTATCGAAGCAAGAACTACTAAAAATTATACTTAATTGAACTTCTCGTTGTCTTCTTCTTCGAAGTGTACCGAAGTGTAAGGATTCGGAAGGATTCACTATCTCTTCTCCTTCTTTTCCAACTTTCAGATTTTCAAAAAGGGAACAACAAGTAGTTGGCTTTGCTCAGAAGTCTGGAATGGATGGATGGATGGATGCATGGATGGATAGGCAAACTAGTAAAAAAAAAATACATCTAAAATTTGATTAATCTAAAGTTTCTTTAGTTCGAAGAACAGGGGAAACGGCGAAAAGCCAGAGTTAGTCCAGAGTTTATCAGACGACAACATATAACTGATTTTTTCCGCATTCTTTCTTTCTTTTTGTTTTATCGTAAAATTTTCTCGATATTTTATGTTTACTCATAGTTTGCCTTTTTATTATTAATTATTCAAATGCGTTTATGCAAAAACTTTTCATAATATTTATTAAGGTTTTTTGCGTTTTATTTCATTTATGTTTTTATTAAATCAATTCAATTTTTAATTTATGAACACATCTATCGTGTATTTTTGTATATGGAATTTTATTATTATTATTATTATTATTATTTATAGCAACCAAATACATGTTATCACAATATTTTCCTCTAAATGACATACAAAACAAAAAAAAACAAAAAAAAATCATTATTTATTTACAATTACAAATGCATATATATATATATATGCATATATATATATATATATATATATCTCACATATACATCTATTAGTATATTGATGTCCTTATAGGCAAATGCTACTGGCATTCATTTATATATTCAATGTGCATACATATGCTACATATATATATATATATATATAAATGTGTATGTATGTGCATGCATGTATGTATGTGTATAATAAAAAGTCCTAAATCAATTTTATTATTGTATACTTTTGAAAAACGATTTGTATTTGTTACACATCTCTAGGACCATTAAGGGATTTTCTGGGACAATATTTATTACTGCGGTATGGAGAGTATTGAACTTTAGTCCAATACGATAAAGTTGAGGCATTTTTCAAATATGAAATTCACGTCTACTGACGAATGCAATAATAAGTAGATTTTATTAAATAAAAAAACTAAAAAAAAAAAAAAAAAAAAATAATTGTGAAAAAATTTTCCATAAACAGATATGTATGCACATATGTTGATATATATATATATATATATATATAGAGAATAAATATCGTTATTACATTTATTATTACATTTCCTTGCTAGGCTGTGTTTAGTTTGTTTACAAAGTGCGAAACCTCTTACCCCCTCCCCCCCGCGCAATTATTTGCGGAGCTAAAAGATCTTATTTAGCTAGAGTTCACCGCAGAGCTGATAGCTGATAGTTGCCATAGATCGATTTGCTTGCTTTCTACAGAAGATTGCAACCTTTTCTCATTTTCTTTTAACGAACGCCATATCTTACGTTAAATGTGCATAGAGTTTGATTTGTTGTTTAAAATTCCGTAGGAAACTTTGCTTTCGTGTTTTTTTCGCTCTTTCAATTGAACAGAACTGGATTTTTATTCAAATTGACAACAATCAGAAATTGTTGAAAACTCCTGTCTTCATAATGCTTTCTAATGTTGTGAGACAAACAAAAACCTTAGGAATTTTAGTAAAAGCAAAAAAACAAAAAAAAAAAACAAAAAAAAAATCGATATATTCTTTGCTTTCCTATCTATCTCAGAATCGATAATCGGCTATGCAATATGCCATAAAGCTACGAAATGATGCGATCAGACCGATTACGTGTATTAGGATTTGGATACTTTCTATAATAAGCATCTTGGGTCCATGGCGCCAAAATGTTGTAAACGCTTCCGCTTGTTCATGGCATGATTGCACAAATTGGCATATGATGCGTTTGCAAGTGTCCAAGATAAACGATTACGCCTTTACACAGTAAAAGTGTTAATATAATATAACGGAAAGCCATTTATATCGACAGAGACATATAGAGAATATATAGCCCGTGGCTGAGATCGTTGCTAATGAGGGATAAGTCCTTTCCTGTGATTACAATTTTCATGAAAGAACAAACAACGTATGTAACATAGTGTGGTCGCCGCCTGTTCTATTTTATAGATGACAAACACATTTGTAGACAAGTGGATAATGTATTCTTCTATAAGAGCTGACAAAGTTGTCGGCAACTCAAACGAGCGAACGGACAAAAGCTACTTTACTATAAATATAAAGTATTCTCGATAAGTTTTTGTGTTTTTTTTTTTTTTTTTTTTTGAAATTTCTTATTAAATACGGACTTTAGCTGCATCAGTCGGTGAAGGCACACACTACGCACACGCACCCACTGACCTATGACCACACTACTTATCTCTTTTTCTTTTCTCACTTTTTTTGTAACCATCACCGAGGTACGTCGTGTGTGTGTAAGGAGCATCCTGTGACCGATTAATCATATTAAAGAAAAAAGAAAAAGAAGAAGAAAAAGAAGAAGAAGAAGAAAGAAAAAACAAAGTATTTGATGATGACAAAATTTTTCAAAGCCGAATGGTGCAACCGCTTCCAGGAGCATTAAGAACATGGCTTCTAATGTCTCACGATTACGATTACCTTGGTTTGAATTCATTTATCACACGAATAAAGTAAATTTTTTAGTTTTAATTGCAATTACAAGGCCAGGGCCATGCTTTTAATAAGAAATGTGTGCAAGAAAGTGCAGGAGAAACACTGTAGAGTACATAAATTTTCGCTTTACCTGAATTATAAATTTTTAAAATCAAAACTCTTTCTTGCACTCTACACACACTCACTTTACGGCGTAAGAGATCATAAAATCAAAGTAAAATCAAATTTCATTTCAAATTAATTTTTCTTAAGTTGATGATGGCAATTGCATTACTGAATACTAAATTTATTTCTAAAGTATGTATGTTTCTGACGAATAACAGCCTCTGTATATACATCTGTCCTCGCCTGTATCTCAAACCAACCCGCATTCTATCGATTTTCTTTCAGATAAATTTGACTTTACTTTTGACCACGTGTTCGATGCTTGGCAAATAATTGTTACTCAAAGCTTGTACTACTTGTAACACGCAATTGTTGTTATAGTTATACAAGAGCATACTTGTGTTACTTTTAACATTGAGTTCAGTTTCCTGGACTGACTCAATTAAACTGACTCTGCCAATCAATAAGAAATTGTTTTTGAATTTCAACTTCAAAGAAATCGTTTGGCATTTTTGTCGTATTTTTGTGGACCTAAAATAAAAAAATATCTCATATCGAATTTTTCAAAATATTGGGGAAAAAAAATATTGCTTTTAATCTATTTTAATCACTTTTCTAGTGCAAAGGCTGACCAGACGGCCACAAAATTGCAGCAAAAATCGTCTCAATTACAAATTTTTTGAATTATTTGTCGTACGGTGGTCGTACGCTTGAGAATATCAAATAACACTAACTAACAGTAATCAATATCATCTGGAAACTTGGTTTAGTTCTTCATTATTCAATCCGACTCTTGTTGGTGCCCTACAAATATAACACAACTCGGAACTTTTCTAAGAAGATTTGTAGTCGATGAAAGTGCAACGAAAGTTCTTTCTTAAAAGCAAAATTTGTCCTGAACATAAAAAAGAAGAGGAAGAAAAACTTAATCACGGGGTGTCACGAGTGCACAAAATAGTTTTAAATATTGCTTGCCTTACTTTTCTTGCTTAGCTTAGGTCAACAAATAAGCATTAAATCTCACGAAAAGTGAAAAAAATAAAATTGAATTACTTGTCACTTTGTGTGTGGGCATGGCTGATTAGTTTAATTTTTGCACCTAGAGAGTAGAGTGGTTCGCAAAATAAATGTGGAAACTTTTGTGAATAACGACAACAAAAATCCACAAATTTCTGTTAGCAAAAAGTGAGTTGAGTTCAGTTCACGCTTCACTGCGCGCTTTTGGCATAAACCAATTTTGTATTTTAGCAACGAAGAATTTATTATCGTTTACAAGTCGTTGTGAACCGTAGCAGAAGTATTAAGTATACGACTTTTATTCAGAAGGCGGTATGTCCCTCCTTCAAATAGTAACTTGTTTACTATCTTTAGTTCTTTGTCTTACTGGAAGAATATTTGCGCACAAGTTAGTTACATACTCAATGTGTTTTACTTTCACTGCCTTGTTGTTCTCTTCACTCAAAATCGTTAAGTAGACGTCACCCGCACATTCAATGTGTAATTCATTTTTGTTAGCAACAACTACTCTTTTATTATCTATTTTGTTAATGTAGACAATGAACATGTAACTGCCGTTGTTTATCATGTGGTTGCTAGTGCCACTGTCAGCATACCAATACATAAGATTGTTGCTGTTATTCTATTCGGATCATTTGCGTCTGCAGAAACCTTCATGCTCAACTTCGATGCAGTGTAAGTGTTGACGAAACATTTTTCGTTTCGTTTCTTCTATTAGTCTTGCCCCATTACTCTCGTTGTTGTTTTTGTAATCGTAAATTCTTCGCAACTGTTGGTGTTTTACTCCCTTTTCTTGTGATTTCATTTTTATTTTTACAACGCGGTTTTCTTCTTTGCCAAATTTCGCGACGGCCATCACCAACGGTTTAAAATTGTTCGACAAACCGGCTCACGTCAATGATGATCTGCGCTCATCCCTAAGTTTTAGGTCAATCATCAACAATTCCTTCGGATCTGTTCAGATTTATACTCAACAACTGCTTACGTAAACCCTATTTTTCGTTTGAAGTCGAAGTCCTCGTAAGCACTCACACACAATGCATGCCACACTTCTTTCGCAGTTACGGGTGCTGCAATATGTCCATAATTGCAGACATTCGCCGTCAGTGTGAATTCAAAGCCAAAGCACATTCAGTCAAGATGGCATCGCCCGCCGTCCATACCTATGCCAGTTTTGCACAATTTTCCAGCAACTCTTGATAACCAGACAAAATTTTGCCCTGTCTCGGAACCTCTTAAATGCTCCAACGCTGGACATATAAGCCACAATTCTATTGGCTTGGTCCACCTGATTAAAAAAAAAAAAAAAAAAAAAAAAAAAAAAAAAAAAAAAAAAAAAAAATGCTCCAACGAAAAACTTTTTTGGGAAATTCGTCACTTTATTCGCTTCTCGAAAAATATTTCCAAAATACACTTTAACTAGTGTAAGGTACGCTCGACATACGGTCCATAACCTGTTGGTTTGAATTAATTTATTAAACTCACACATCTTTTAAAAACGAAAAATTCTTTAGTTATAACTAGAGAGCAGAGTTGCAATAAGTTGCATAAAAACACGCTTGCAATAAGAAGTATGTGGAGTAAAGCGCAGGAGGTTATGTAAGCTTTCCTCCATTCTTAATATTAAAATTAAAATATGAATGAAAAACCAATTTTTTTCTTAAACAGGGGGCTTTTTAATTCGGGGGCCCCCGTTGAAGAGGTTGCTAAACAAATGCGAGTTTCAATTATCAGAATGACGCAAAGCAAAGAAGAATCTATTCCGAAATTTTTGGCTTATTGTGCAACCCTCAGCTAGACATTAACTATTTCGGGTGCCGTGATTAGCCGATTCCCCAGACATGGTCCCCCTTTGTCAAAGTTAAAAGAACAGCTAGAGGACAATGATTTCCGCCGCAAAATAATATGTAGATGAAATCGTAGATTTACCTCAACGCGTAGTCCAAAGGTTTTCCAACTGAATGCTTTGTCAAAGATTGCAAAATACTTTTCAAAAAAATTCAAAGTTCTTTAACTATTAACTATTAACTATTAACTATAAATTTAATTAATAATAACTTTAACTATTGATGAAGAAGAACAGCGCACATCTTTTTTCCCTAACACTTTTCTTTTCACATTTTTCCAATTCTTTATTATTAAATAGTTTAAGGATATTATTTTTATTTATTTTTTTTTTTATTTTTGTTGGTGTTTTTTTTATTAAATTCTCTAACACATTAAACTGTAAATCATTTTTATTTAGTAAATTCAACTAAATTAAATTGATTGCCTTGACTATATTAGCGAGGCACGCGAAAATATCATCACCTTAAGTTAAACACATTGCTTAGGTAATATGTTAGTGCTCAGCATTTAAAAATTTTATCAACCTAAAGCATTTAAAGTAAACACACATAGAAAGAAAAGTGAGGTATAGCATGCAATATTTTTTTATAACTCAAATAAAACCCGAATGAAGAAGTGAAGTGAAGTAAAAGAAAAAAATTAAAGAAATATTTTTGCGCTCCTTGACAAGATGTAATAGCCGTTGGTGTTATTGGCCGACAAATATAATGACGACATAATGAATGTAAAATTATTGGGCGACTATTGATCCACTTAAAATGGTGTTAAACTAAGTAGAGGGAAAGCTTGCAGCCCACCACTAAAGTTTGCATTACACACCCTGTCGACTGTATTTTGCTTATATGATTATTTGATTAGTCAAGTAATTAATTGATATATATGATGAAATCAGTTAGTAAAACTTAAGGATAACCCTACTCTTCAATAGATTTCGTTAAAGGTCGTCGTACAAGGTCGTGGAATATATTGCTCGCAGATTGCATGTAAGGACAACGGTCGCAACATTAAAAGCCAGGATTACATGCACATATTGAAAAGAATATCGGATTTGAATCACACTATATAATGTTAGATGATGTTAGATGACTAATAATGATGTAAAACGTGTTTTCCTATTGACATTCCCCTTTACCACTACCGCGGATCTATACAACACGTAGGAGTATTTGAGAAAAACTCATTTCTTGTTATACCGATCGATTTCGAATCACTTTTTGAATCGATATTAATATGTCTGGATGTCTGTGCGTCTGTCCATCTGATTTGCGTTCATGTATTTTTGTGTCTCACCTACAAATCGCATTCTCCCATATGAGGGCTTTCATGAAAATTAATACATCAGAATAAATATAACGCATAATTTTTTGGTGGATTATCACGCAAATGGATGAATGACTCTATTAGGCGAAATAGTGTAAGGTATGTAATGGCTAACCATTATGCTCTTAATTGATTTACTGTAACAAATGTAATAAATCGTCCCCTTGTTCATGTATTCTCTCTCTCTCTCTCTCTCTCTCTCTCTCTCTCTCTCTCTCT
>KK502408.1:48091-73956 GCA_000688735.1 Glossina austeni
ATATGTTATAATTATGACAATAAATTTCCGAAACAAATTATTTTATGTATTACATGTTTGCCTTGTAAATCCAGTAACACATCATTTAACATAAATCATTTATTTCATACACATTTAATACAATTACACTCATGCATTCATATATCATAAAATGTATATATGTATATGCATATATTTACCAAAACCAAAATATACAAACTATACTATTAGTCTCGCTACTTGGCCGTCAGTAGTTATCCATTAGTGCAATTATAACTTCATTTGTACGAGCACGCATCTACATACATACATACATATATACATACATGTGCATAAGTATATGAGAGAAAATTGGGGATGCCGTCACATGCATATCATATATTGATATAACCACTGATGCATGTACATATATAAATTTACAATTAATTAGTTAAAATAATTTTGTCATAATAATTCAATTGATATAAAACATAATTAAACATGACACCATCGGAACACAATAGTAATTATTCGAAAGCATTATGAAAAAGAAATATCATATTTTTATTTATATTTATACACACACCGATCGGTCACACACCGATGACCGGTCGTCACTTGCGTTAAGTAAATATATTAAGTTTGTGCTGATGCATGCATCGTCCACGAAGACTTCAAATATTGGCACAGCATTTACTATAACAATCGTTTCTTTATCCTCCATTACTTAGAAGCCTACAGATTGCACATTTTTTGATATATTTCGATAAACTATATATAATGTACATATATTTCAATTGTCACGATTATCATTTAAAAAGCGCACTTCTTTGAGAAAAGAAGAAGTAAGAAAACTATGTTCGATTGTGATCGAAACTTTTATACCCCTTTACCGTTATTCTAAAAAGGACACAGAAAGTGAAAGAATTAAGTTTGCATGTTGTGTAATAAGAAGTAAGGACGACTGTTTTTTTTTTTTTTTTTTTTTTTTTAATGAATGTTGTAGGCATGTCCTTGGAAAACTTTAAGTCACTTCCAAATTCTTTTGCAAATTTATCGACAAGATCTTGATTTTCGATAACGGGAGTACAGATACTACATAGTTTGGTAGTAGGCGGACAAATGGACAGACGAACATTGGGCCATGTTTAGTGCGCATTCCAAACTTGAAACTGGCCAAGAATTTTTATACCTTATGGGATTTTCGAAGTATGTGTCTGCACCTTATTAAGGTATCGAAAAAAAAGATATTGGGTAGGCGTGGTCAATTTTTCCCTTTTTTGTACAGATACTAAAGTATCGCCCATAGAATATGCGTTTCAATGCTTGTCCATTTCATTGCTGTAGTTGTCGAACAATTTTTAATTCCTTTTTTGATGCAGAAGTATTCTCAGTTTAGATCGTGCTATAAACGCCTTCTTCGACCAATTTGGCCCATTTTTAAAACTAACCTGCTTGCAAGAACTTCCAGTGTTTGTGCTAAATTTGAAGTCGATAGCTTCGCTTTTGCGGCCACGAAAATGTTTACAACAGACGCTACACAAACGCGCAGACGCACAGACGGACATAATGAAATCGATTCAGAATTTGATGCTGATAGGTTATCTTTGATGTTTCATGCTGGGCGTCGCAAACATTTTGACAAAATGAATATACCCCTTGCCGTTCGCTGATAGGTGTGAGAAAGGAAAAAAACTTGTCAATATGAATCAAGCGTATATTCAACAGACACACGGGATGAATATTAGGAATTAGGAAAAGATTTCTTACAACATATTTTTTTTTTTATATCAAGCCAAGCATTCAGTGGACGTCCACTATTTGCGTAACGCGGTGACCGTCAGACACAAGTGAGCAAAGAAAAAGAAAAAAAGGAATAGGCAGGTCGCAACCCCGCAACCCCGCTACCCAATCGGTAAGTCTTTTGCCGGACCGCAATTTGGAACCGTGAGCGACCGCTCACTTAATAGTCGTGGTTATTACCAAGTCGGGTATTGATGCGGATGCAAAAAGTAAATCTTTGATAATTCCTGCAACTATCGCGTTGACTATCGCGTATGCTTGAAATATCACATCGGTCAATGCATAGTTTAACCCTCCCATCCTTTAACGCACTGTTTCACTGAATATCAAATTGTGTCTAATCAAAAATTATTTACTGCATGGATTCATTAATCGCCTTCTTAGCGAACTGCTGCGCCATTTATTCGTGTATATTGTACATCAAAACTCCCTTCTAAAGCGTGACACAATTTAAAAATAATTTGTCAAATCTATAATTAAGCTTTCATTTATTGTTACATTCGTCTACGATTCTCGATTCATAGGAAAACTTTTGCGGTAAACCGACAAAGCTTTACACTCAAGTTTTTATAGATAAACGTAACACAATACTCATGCTTACGATACGAATAAATTGATTACTGTTTAAGCTACATTTGCATTATTTCCAGGCCAATGTATTACTCAAAGTATATAACAAAATCTTTTTTTGCACGGTTTTTTTTAAGCGATTTTGAAATAACACGGTTCACAAATAAGAAAAAGTACACTCGGTTACACAAATTTTTTGTTCTAACATAAATCCAAAAAAAAAAAAAAAAAAAAAAATGTGGAAACATATGTAAACAGAAATAAAATACAATTGCGAGAATACCGACCGATCAGAATTCGGCCAGTTTATGCCCAACTGTTTCTATAAGAGACTTTATAACAACAAAAAAACTAACAAAGACGGTTAATAAGAATTGAAATTCTTCATGTGAATTAAACCCGACAGTTGTGCTGGCCATAAGTGGTCCGTATACTGATGATAGCATGTTTGGTAGAGTCCGCAATAAACGTGCATGCTTGTTATCGTGTAGCGATGGGTAGTTTCGAAATTGATTTTCATTCCCAATTTAGTTTGAAATTTTTATATCTTGTACTTATGGATTCAATTTTCACTGTGAACTAATTTTAATTTCCTTTTTGTATGTGTATGTAGTATAGATGTTATCATTACCCTTTTTGCACGGATTTTGGTAAAATATTTAAAGTTTTTTCGTTTCACACTATTTTTCAAAGTTGAGAAACGTATGTCTAAATTTACCATATGTCGCATGTATTTTTTTACACGATTTTTTTACACGATTTTTTTTACACGATTTTTTTTACACGATTTTTTTACACGGTTTTCTAAGGGAAATTTCGAAATTTCTATATTCAATGATTATATTAGAAAAAGAGATAGACTATTCTCCCTCAAAAATCTTGATATATTTAAAACGATCTATGAATCTTAAAAATTGACTTCTGATTGAATTCCACAGATCCAAGCTAGCTACATACACATACAGACGAGTTATTTCATTAATTTAATGAATTTTTATAATCACATCACCAAGAATAGTATGAGTTACGATTTAGCGAAAAATGATTCTTTCAGAACCAACCAAACATCGCCAAATAAGTTTTTATAAGTTTTAAATAAAATGTAGTCGTTTGCACGGTTTCGTGTAATGATATTTTAACAATCAAGTTGACTATCGAAAGTTATCGAAAGGGTGCTGTATTTTCCCTAACATTCGCACTAAACTGCTATTATTATTATTATTATTATTATAATATTTTTCATTTTAAATTGCATGGCATAAAATATCGTGTGAATCATTGTTATATTGAATATGTGTACATATGTAATTAGTATTTAGCATCTATATATAAGTATGAACACATATTTGAAATATCGATTTTTATTGTGTCATTGCTATATTTATCCCTATTTTATATGCGGACACGATTGCTTTTTAAATATTAAGTTGATACATGTATTAAGTCCGTATGTTGATTGAAATTGAAACTCTTTTGAGCAGAGACAATCCATAAAGGCAGCCTAACATTTGGTGAACTTTAAAAATAGTTATTTAATATGAACATGATTCGAAAATTTCCTTTTAGCTTATAAATCTTTTATTGAGTTTGATACTAAATATCTAAAGTGCTTTTACAATCTATATACGCGTAATGTTATATCCTGCAAACGCTATAATGTTTCCTTTCAGTTTTTATACCCATTACCGGATGATCACAGGATGAAGGGTATATTGATTTTGTGAAAACGTTTGCAACGCGCGGAAGGCAGCATCAGAAACCCCACATATATACATATATATATATATATATATATACATATTCTTGATCAGCATCAAAGTTTTTGCCAAGTCGGTCAAAAGATACGACCGTAGCCTCATGTAGACTTAGAACATCTCTGCCTTTCAAAAGGAATAAAAAAATTGTTTTCTTCCTCATTACTCGTCGACTAGAGCAGTTAAATGTACAAACCTTTGTCCGCATATTCTATGGGCGATGCTATAGTATCTGACACGTCTCTAACGCCCCTACGCCTATGCGACAAAAACTTTTATTTTGAAAATAGAAAAAATCGATTGCGCCCGCTCCTTATTATAGAGTACGGAAGCTTAGTTATTTTACTTTTTCTGTTTTTTTTTTTTTTTTTTAGGATAACAACGATGGGTATAAAAGATTCGCTCACGACCGCATATAATTTTCTTACTTGTCAGTTTTATTCTACTCCTATTATATTGTACTTTAAACCATTTTCGGTACAAGGGTACATTAAGTTTGTGCGGATGTGTGCAACATCAAGAAGAAGTCGAAATATGCGCGCCTTAAATTTACCGATCGTTTTAAAATCACTTTCTGAATTAACTTAAACTTATCTATCCATCTGTCCGTCTTGTTTTCTTCTATTGAATCTAGAGGAATACTTTGTTGACCACTTCTCATGTCACTCTAGAAGGGATGACGGGCCGTGGCCCACTATTATATTATTACTTGTTCTTATATATATATATATATATATATATATATATATATATATGTTCTTATATATATATATATATATTTTTTTTTTTTTTATTCATTTTTCATTGAGTTCAAAATTTCCGGTAAAGCAAAAATTTGCATTTGAATACCAAGCCTAACAAGCACGCATTATATATATGTATTATTGTTTTAGCGGATTCAATACATAACGAAGAAATTGTTGTTGTTTTGTTGGCAGCAAACAGTAATGTCGTCTTTTCCATCTTATGATTCTTCGATATTAGTTTCGCTTAAGTAAAATGCTGAAAGCATTAACGCAAATAATATCCAGCACAAAATTGTTCACGCCGACAGCAATGCGAACGAATGCGAACGATTGACTCGGTCTTTCGTACCAGCAAGACACGTCCCAAAGTGATTTCAGAGGATCTCCGAACGAATGATTTTTATATAGCAGTTATTAACTTCAAACATATTGTTACGAAAATCCCAAATCCAGTTAATGCTTTAGTGCATATTGGCGGCGCGTCATGCAGCTGCCGGCCGACGAAAAAGATTAGCAGGAAAACAGACAGAGAAAAACCCAGGTGCACTTGCGCGGCGCGTCATATAGCTGCCGGCCGGGGAAAACGATTAGCGGAAAAGCAGGTTAACGGATTAAAAATGAAGCCATGAAGTTAGGTGATCGTAGCATGCTTGTAAAAGTGTATTAACTAGACGATGGCAGTGAAGAGAACTTTTGAGTCGTACGAGAATATCTGAGTGATACGAGAACGTTGAGTCGCCCGAGAACTCTTGAGTCGTACGAGAATATCTGAGTGATACGAGAACATTGAGTCGCACGAGAACTCTTGAGTCGTACGAGAACGTTGAGTCCCCCGAGAACTCTTGAGTCGTACGAGAACGTTGAGTCGCCCGAGAACATTGAGTCGCAGGAGAATATTTGAGTCGTAAGATTACATTCAAGTAAAAAAGAATACTAAAGTCGAGAGAAGTCGACAGTATTGCCAAAGTAATATGTAAATAATCCTAACCTTAAGGAATAGATTGTAGATAAAGAAACTTAGAGTTAAAAGAATTCTGAAGTGCATTTTCTCTTGAAAATAATATTCGCGATCTAGTGATGCGAACCGTATCTTAGAGTAGCGGAAATTTGTAACAGTATTGAAGGTAACCAATCGGTTATATAAATATTAACGAACTGGGAAATTACAATTTTTCGGTTAATTTAATCATCAATTAAATATCATGGAATTATTCTATGAACCATTTTTTTCCTTTCAAGTGTTACTTTTACATATAATCGGTATCTCTTAAGGACAAGATGAAGAGTAAAAACAAATTCCCCTCATGAACACCTTGTTGTGTTATTAAGTTTTAGTTAAACTTATATAAATAACTTTTAAAAAATCTCATTTTTTATTCAAGCACTAACTACTCGAATAGCAAAAGTCATTAGAGTTAAAAAAAAAAAATGTTTTTTTTTTTTTTTTTTGAGTGTATTATGTTTAATATTTATTATCGATATTACTTTTATTAATAAATACAAATTGAATTGAAAAATAATTATATGACGAAACGCTATACGAGATTCGCAGCTAAGGTGTTCAGTGATGGCGATCATAATCCTGGATTTAATTAAAATCATTTACCGAATTTTTCGTTGGGGGGATGGATTGTGTTGACGCCATTACCATACTTAGAGAAGACTCTCTTCAAGTTTTTTTGATTAAAAGGACCAAAGCGTTCTACGCATTACTTGTAAACGCAATATAGCTCAAGTAGTCCTTATTGTTTTACATGTTACTTCACTTGCAATTGTATATGCAGCAGACTATTGCTTCATTGTTTAAATTGTGTGCAATCAGAGCAATGAAAAGCTTAATGTCCTTCTCGTATTATGTCGTTAAAGGTTCAAAGTTAACATAATCGTATAAATTTATCTAACACAGCCAGCTCAAGAGATGTTAACTTTATGATGTGTCTCGCACTTACACTACTCAAAACGATGGGAAACTCTATTTGACTTATCTTCCATTTGACATCCTTATCAGAGATGCGTGCATTTTATATTAAAATCCTCTTAGTCAAGGTGTGTTCTAAATTAAAAAGTTAACAATAAAAAAAGAAAAATGAAAAAAAAAAAAAAATGTGTGAATGAATTTGAAATCTATTTCCATGTCATTGAAGACAAAAGAAACTTCATTTAAGGTGAAGATGAAATCAATAATAATTGATGAAATTGTAATTAAATATTAAAAAGCTCAACGAGGGCTATCGATGGCTTGCGAATCAGTGACAAAAAAAAAAGTGAAACAAAGACTAGAGAAGAAAAAGTTATTTAATTCCAAACCTTAAGGTAGATGAGATTGACTTAAGCATAAGTACATGCTGTGAGGTTAGAGAGAGAGAGAAATAAATTTAAAATTACTTAAGATTTTATATAAAGTTTTTCATATCCTATCCTATACTATTTTTGATGCAGGATGCAATAGCTTTGTTGTTCGAATTTATGCAAAATCGAAAAGCACTTAAGGTAACTCTACTTTTTGTTATGCCGATCGATTTAGCGATAAGCAAATGTTGTTTACCAGTGTTTTTTTTTTTTTTGTTGTAATGAGAATTTCACGAAAATTTGGACATATTTTCAATGATGAAAATCATGATTCAATGATGAAACTTTTTCAAAATGGTTTGGATTCGATTGCATTTATGCGGGCGTTTAAACATAGGACGGCTTGTTTTTAAAAATTAGTATAGTAGTGATGTAGTGTTTTAGTGTAACGACTTTATATGAAAACTTTGAATCGAAGGAAGCGATATTTTGTGCGGCCTGAGCCTTTATATGACAAACATATAATAAATAATATTTTTAACTTGATTCATAGCAATAATCTGACGTAAGAATGATGAAAATGATGATCTTTGAAATTTGGATTAAATAGGTCCCTGCTTTGGACCCTACCTCGTGCAGGAGTTCTTATGAAAACTGCGCCCGAAGTCTATATTTGTTGTTTTATTCAAAAAAAGCATAAAGTATTTTATGAAGAAATGTGGTGTAGGGTATGTAAAGGCTCGTCTTACCAGCTTATCATGTCTTTAATTGTTTTGTTTCTGTTATTATTATTATTATTATTATTTTTTTTTTTTTTTGCTTTTATCTTTCGTTTACTTTCTTTTTTATACCCTACACCACTAGTGGTACAGGATATATTAACTTAGTCCGGTCGTATGTAACATATAGAATCGCTTAAGATGAACCCGGCTTTTATTATACCAGAATCATTATATGAATTGATGTACAATAAAAATAGGAATTGTGTTAGATAATGTAGTGTAGGGTATTTAATGGTGGGCCTTGCCCGCCTTTACGTTCTATACTTGTTTTAATTTACATTTTTCAACACTTTTGTAACGGTATACTTGTTTAGTAGAAGAAAAGAAAAACTTACCTTTGATATGCTAATTAAAAGCAATATATAATTATCGTAACCGATCACAATACTTCCTGTGCTGTGACCGTAAGTTACAGTTGTGGCATATTTTCGGGCTCTTCTATGACACATTTCAACTTTCTGTGTCAATTTTTACAATCGTAAGCTTGTCAATGGATCGATTGGCGGACAGATCAACATATATGCTTTTACCCTTATTACCCTTATATATATATATATATATATATATATATATATATATACTTATATATATAGTGTTTTCGATGTGTCTCTATCTAGGTGTCACAAAAAGAAAGACAGATAGAGTATATGCAAGAGTTTCGTGATGAGTATAAAATTAATTCAAATCAAAATCAATGAGAATTAAAAGTTTTGAAAACAAAATCATTTATTTATTTACTTCGGCACAAATACCAGATGTCGTACCTAAGCTTTCACAGTACGCTTCTTGATTGCATTAGAAAAGTTTGTTACATAATACAAATAAACTTTGACAGATGTTATTGAGTGGTTGGCAATCATTGACAGATCAAATTCATTGCTTAAGGATGCTCATTAAAAAAAAAAAGTCATCAATTATCTCGAAATTTTTGATGAAGTGCGAGAAAATGGACTCTTACTAGGTGAACCTAAATCTAAAATACAAAGCACTAAAAAACCAATTAAAGACTTCATCGATTCGAATTCATGACGTCGTTCGAAAATTTCCATTTTTATGCGTTACATCGCTCGTGGTACAGGGTATATTAAGTTAGTGCGGTCGCATGTAACACGCAGAAGAGCTTAAGATAGACCGACCTTTTAGTCTACCGATCGATTCAGAATCATAATCTAAATCGATGTCTGTCTGCCCGTTTGTCCGTCTGTCCATGTAAATTTGTGTTCAAATTGCAAATCGTACTTTTTAAGATATTTTGATGAAATTTGGTATAGCAACATGTTTTAACCCTATAACAAACACGGATCGGTCGACTGTTATGACCATATAACGGCCTATTATGAAAAGACGTTACATGCAAAAAAAGTTGGAATTTTCAAAATTTCTCAGCAAAAGTAGTTAAGTGCATTTTAAGTGGGCAGTGGGCATTCTAAATTAGTATGAAAACTTTGGACCGGATGGGGCAATTTTTAAATCCCTCTCATATAACGAGAACTGAAGTTCATACGACAAAAAGGTATAGTTTTCGATGCTTCAAAAATGAAAATTACATCATAATAGCAAGTTAACATAAAAAAATTAACTGTACCAAATTTGGGCCATCTCGGTCTATTTCTTGGATCGTGCCCTAATAAAGATTTTCACGAAAATTGATCCTTTGTAGACTAGGAAAGTCTAAGTTTTAATGTGTGGTCATCAAAATTGACCCTTCATACAAAAATAAGAATAAGTGTCTTAGGACAATGCGATATAGGGGGTATTGAATGGTCGGCATTGCCCGACTATAATGTTCTTACTAGTCACTGCAAGAGAATGAATGATTTTGTGAGAAACGTAACAAGCTTAGTTGCAACTTTTGACGCAGAAATAATCGATGGAATCGATCCCTAACTTGCTGAACGCTGAGAGGCTGAGGCTGAGGCTGAGGCTGAGATAACAATTGTAGTACCCGTTGATCGCAACTGCCGTTAGCTATGAAACTAAAATGCGTTCTGCATTTAATGCACAGATGAATCACAAAAATATGATTGATTTTTTTCCAAATCCGATCTACGGATATATAATTTTATGCTACCAAAATACATCGGATTTTCTGTACAAATTTTGTCTACTTTAGCCAAATTCATTATGATTTTGGCCAAATGGCAGAGCAAAAAGTACACTCCATTTTTTATTTTTGCTCAATATTATTGAAACCTAACTTCAGTAGGCGAGTATTGATTTCTAGGGTTGATTGCATTCAAATGTGCTATGGTTTCGTTGCCTCCAATGTGCTTATTAAGTCTTTGTATTTTCAAAGACAAATAAGTGGTACCTTGGTATGCTTGGTTTATTGTCAGGTTATATTACACAGTTGATGCGTTTACTATGATTCAAAATTCTGGTACGGAAATCGCTCCTTCCACACAATAACTAACAGTAAGCTGCTGCCATATGAACGTCTATCGTATATGTGTTGAGACAAGTCCTCGTTGCTTGTGTTCTATTAAGAGTTATCTTTATTTGTATTTAATTAAAGGTTCGCTATTATGTTTAGCAAGAACTAACTAACGAGCTCCCATCTGATATTTAATACATCAGTTGACATGTTTTGTTCATCCCATTAAAATACAAGTCGATCGACATAAACTGTGTCAACTGTGTGTAGACAATCATACTTAATAATTACTTCTGAAGATTATTGTAAACATTCATACAATTTTTAAGTGACAGTGAGAGCATATTTCCAAAATGTAATGTGATTTGCGGTTACTTGTCCCGCGCGCAAGTCAAGTTCAACTTAATTGCGTAAGTTGTTATTACTGTCGAAGTCATAATTTTAGTGGTAATAGTACAGTATGCTACAGTATTCTACAGTAGTATGCGTACAGGAATGGCCAATTTTCCATTTCTTTTTCTGTCTTTTCTTTAGGGGCGTGCCACAAATCTCTCTTTTTGATTAGGTGAGGCCATTGCATTTTCCTATCGCAGGCTGAAATCGTTTTCACTTCGCAAGGATAAATCAAAAACTAGTCATGGATGGATACTTACGACTATATATTTATCTTCTATGTCTCTTTTCGTATTTCCGGTCATTTATTTAAAAATGTAAAGGTTGTATGGTAACCGATAAGATATTTTTGATACAACAACAATTAGGTCTTTAGGCCCTTGTGGGCTCACATCTTGTTGTTACGGTTGGAATGCTTCGATTAGGCTAAATTAAGCTAATTTAAAATTACGAGGTACAAAGAACGCGATGAGGTTAGTCCCACTCAAAACGGTAGATTGATCAGCTTGATAATCTTTAACAATCAAGATGTTCAAGTAACTTTTATATCATATTTCAAAATAGCAGTGCAGAGTATTATCGAAGCTTCTCTTTATAAAATAAAACAAAAAATTCTTAGTGAAAGTCAAATTTCTATTGGACAAATGTCTCTACCTTTATATCCACTTGCAGTATAAGATGATGTTAAGGTTGCGCGTATGTACCCAACAGCCAGAAGAACTTGAGATAGATCCACCTTTTGATATACCGATCTATTCGGAGTCACTCTCTTACTCGGTCTAATCTTCTTTGTGTGTCTGTCTGTCTGTCTGTCTGTCTGTCTGTCTGATGTGTGATCTAATCATGTGTCTGGCCTAAACGTTGCAATTTTGAAAATAATTTAATGAAATCCGGCAGGTCGATGGGTTTCCGCCCAAGGACAAATTCTATATATATTATAATCGTTTAAATCGAATCACTTTCTCGACCTCCTCACCTATACTGCCTTATATTATATTGAAAAGTCGATTTATGAATAACTGCGAGGCACTATAAGGCATTTAGTGATCGATTATGGCCCAGTGTGATCTTCTTATTTGTTCTGATTTAACATGGAATCAGCGGGTGAGACACGATTCGCGCGCGGCATGCCCTTCTAACCTCTGGAAATCCACATAAATTCATTCCCTGTTTCTTGGTCTACCCCAGCGATGCCAAATATCGATAGTAAAAGTGGCAAATTTTCTTGCAAGGACCGATAGATAGTAACCCGATGTGCGAGGTCCTCAAAAAGTGAAAATATTGATTGTATTCCGACAGTTAGATACGGAATGAAATTTTTCAAACGGCGCTATGCGTACTCAAATGATATAATTTTAGCTTAAAGCTAAAGCACTTCGAAAACAGAATCTTAAATGAATTCAACGAAAAATCTTAAGAGTGATAGATGAATGAATAGACGGCGATAAGGTTTGCGTTGAAGGTGAACAATTCCCGATACATGTCATGACACCCAGAATATGAAATCTTTTCCTATTGCAAATTATATTTGAAAATTTTTCAAGAGACTCGCTCTTCGGGCATCCAGCGATAAAAGCAAATGCATTTTTCAAACTGACTCGATAACTCAAATTATCAAGATTGCCTCCCTAGTAGTGGGAAGCGTAGGAGACGTTCTTCTATTGTTATATAAAAAGTAAATATTGAATGTAAAAGAAACGAATCCAATTTTCTTAAAAATTCGCAATTTCCCATTAAATTGAATTTAAAATAACACAGCAAGAGAGTTTAAGCAACAGTTTTAAATAAAATCTCAAGTGTATCAGACGAAAGTAGCTTCAAGGATTATAAACAAATTGTTTATTTCAATTCTTACTTGTTTCTCTAGCTTTTTGTCGCAATTTATCATCTCTTCGAGCTAACATATACTCTTTGACTGCTATGTGCTTTGGGATGTAAAAAATATTATTAAAAAAACAAAAAAACAAAAAAACAAAAAAACTAAAAATAAAAGAAGAAGAAGAAGAAGAAGATGAAAAACGACAAACTACAGAAAGTTGAAATCGAAGGTATGCAGCTATTACTATTACGAAAGATTGCGGTATAAAATTTGTCAGAGAGTTGCCTTCACCTGCCAAACGCTAACATACGTTTACATTGATTGTAGAGATTTTCTTTATCAGACCAATCGAGATTCGTTAACTTAAATGAAATGCATTGCTCGGGAATAAAATATTTTAGAAAATTTCTAGATTCAGATTTTCACTCCTATGGACCTATGGACCAATATCTTAAACTTTTTACGCAAATAAATTAAATTTCAAATCTAAAGAGATGATGAGAACTTCTATATATATGCAAATATTTGGTCCGATCCAAAACTATATACACCTAAACTTATTTCTTGGCCTTAGAAAAGAAAGCATAAACTTATCGTTCGCGGTGGCGTTTTCTTGTCTACTTTCATAAGCAATGAAATCCAGAAAAATTGACGTTAAAGAGAAACCTTGAAGCGTTTCAGCAGCTATTTAATAAAATAAAATTTTAATAAAAGTAAAGGAGTATTAGTTCTTCTTCTTCTTCTTCGTATTGACACGTGCTAAGCAAATACATACATATATACATATATACATATATACTCTATATGTTTATAAAATGTTATAAATCCTTGTGTACATGAAATGAAATAAAACATAACTAACTTGAATGTCATAAATTCATTGCTCAAGCTATTGCAACGATAATGCCTTTTAAATTCATTATTAAATATTGTTGTTTGCTTTCCGATCATTTTACAGGCACGACATGATGATGATGATGAGTTTAAAGTCATACTTGCACAACCAGCAGCTATGAACGGATGAAAATCACCTAAAATAAATATTTCCTAATATTTCCACGGCTGCATAAGAAGTACAACTTACGGATATAAATTATGATATGATGTAAAAGAGATTTTGACCTTTTTTTTTTGTATTTTATTATTTAACTCGTAGTGTTTGCGAACATAAAAAAAAAACAAAAAAAAAAAACAAAAAGAAGGAAAATTGCAAACTTGGTTAACTTCGAGAGACATAACGGCGCTACGCGAATAGTTGTAAAAGTATTATTTTTGAATTTTTGTTTTACTTACAAACGCTAACCAAACAACTTTTCTTCTAAGAAGCACAATAAGTGTTTGTATTGTAATGTTTTCTCTTATTTAACCACCTTGTTTGTAAAGTTCGCTTGTCAGAAACATTGTAACGCATATTTATATATTTATATATATATATATATATATATATATTTATATATGTATATAGTTTATATAATTTCAGATTTTCCCACTGACGATTGTGGATTTGATAAAAAGTTTGCAACGCTTTACATTCATGTGCTAATACCTTGGATTTATCTGCATTTCTCTTTTTCCATGCTTGATGGAGTTTAAATGGAACAAATATATTAATATTATCGACACGTTATCATTCTTCAATCGAGTCGAGTCTTTTTCATTCTAACTTTACTTTACTTTTCTCATTCAAATATTTCAAGAGTTCGAAAACCATATAAAATGACATAAATGATAAAATAGAGAAAAACAAGTAAGAACATTATAGTCGGGCAAGGCCGACAATTCGATATCCTACACCATTGTTCAATTTTCATCATAAAATATTAAAAATTAAACCGGCTTTCTATTCATGAAAAATCTTATATGGATCAAGGTCCAAGAAATATATATAAACCCTGGTTGTTCACATCTGGTCCACTACATTTTGATGTCAAATTATTATCATAAACAAATTGTCATCACAAAACACTAACAATTAAATCCCCTTGGCATGTTAAAGTCTATATTTCTTGAGAAGCCTTATATGTGGTTTTACCAAAAAGATAAACGTACCGGTGTCCAAATTTAGTAGAATTGATTTCTTTGTCACTTTACTATTTTAAACCAATTTTCACCATGAATTATACAGAAAATTACACATTTTTACCATATAAAGACCCCTTTTCACCCCGGAAAGGGTGTTTCAAATATTGCCACGGCCGAAATACTGTTACACGGTGAGTTTTGTTGAAAAATTTTTAGATTTTTTTCAATATAGCGACCTTTCAAAACCTATAAATTTGCATGGACAGACATTAGATGAACAGAGAGGCTTAGATCAAGTGTACACAAAACCATCATTAAATGCCTTGCACCCTTTCCCTCAATACAGTTACAGATATATCGACTTTTCAATATATAAGGCGTTGTAGGGAAAGAAATCGAAAAAAAGGTCCGATTTAAACGATTTTCAATAGTATTGGTCCCTTGAAGAAAACACATCGGTGTACCAGAGTTCATTAAATCATTTTAGAAATTGCCACTTATAGGTTAAATAAGAAAAGATCACAAATCGGACAGATAGACAGACAGAGAAACTTAGACCGAGTAAGAAGGTTATTCTGAATGGATCGGTAAAATAAAAAAAAATGCTTTGCAGCTCGAACACAAATTTACATGGGCAGGCATCAGAGGAGCAGACAGACAAACGGACAGACAGACTTCGATTCAGATTATGATGAAATGTTGCGTCTATCTTAAGCTCCTCTGGGTGTTACATAAGTTGGCGCAAACCTCTTATACTTTTACCACAAGTGGTGTAGGGTGTAATGAAATCAATAAACGCTTTAAAATCTGAATCATTTTCTACACATTGCATAGTGACAACAGAAACAAGGAGGTTATGGAGGTTATATGTACTTTAAATTAATGATTTTAACACTTAGCTCTTGCTTGTTGGCTCGGGCAAAATTTTGATTAGCTTGAAGCAATTAGTGCAGACATAAACTTATACCATATTTACCAAGCTTCGGCGGCTATGCTTTATTAGACATTCAATAACAGAAGACGGAAGGAAGCCTTACGTTGATTATGGCGTCAGAAGAAAAACACTGGCAAGCATTTATTTTTCGGCAGAAGATATAAAGCGAAATGCTATGGCGTTCTTAGAGAGGTAAGAATTGCTGAAAAAAAGTCGTACTAGATTACTTACATATAATACTAATATGCCTTTTTGTTTAAGATAGTGTGGATATGTGGGCATTTCAAAGCTTCAAGTATAATTACACCCACATAGGGATTATGTATTAACATAAGCGAAAGATTATACGAAAAGTGAAAATATTTTTTTAATTTTGAAAATTTTAAAGACCTTTTAGCAAATGATTTGTAATGTTAGACATATGATTAATTCCACGAAAATGTAGTTTTTTTTTTTTTTTCTTAAATGTATATAAAAGAAATGAGAAGCATTATTAATATGTAGGGTTTTCCACGTGAACGTAATAAGTCTTAAAATATGCGACCATTTTTTTTTTTTTTTTTCAAATTCTTCGCATTAAGATTTTTTTATTCTCGCTCCTCCCATCAAATGCACCGTTGGGGTGTTTTTCAATCTACCCAGGCCAGTTCACGAGACTCGATATCCAGTAAACTTGAATGTATAATAAATTGTTCGTGCAATGAGTTTACGACAGTCGACGTACACGTATACATTTTTGTTAATATCGAGCGAAAAACTTTTCAATCATAAAGTTGCTATTACTGTCGAGTATTCAAAGAGAATACAAAGCAAAATATTATTACAAGATGCAACATCCTTGATACAATTAACAGATATGAAGAAAACCTCATCGCAACTAATGTCGGAAATTCCAAAAGAGCGAGTAATTACTTTTGAGGCTTTCCTCTTCTCTCCGATGTTGTAGAATAATTTATTTGGTTTATTGTTTTGCTCAATCATATAATTTCTTCTTCTTCTTCTTCTTCTTCTTCTGCTTCCTCATCTTCTCCCTCCTCTTACTCTTCTTCTTCTTCCTCCTCCTCTTCTTTCTCTTCTTCTTCCTCTTCTTCCTTTCCTTTTTCTTCTTCTTCTTCCTCGTCTTCTTCTTCTCCGTCTTCTTCGCCGTATTCTTCTTCTTCGTCTTCTTCGTCTTCTTCGTCTTCTTCTTCTTCTTCTTCTTCTTCGTCGTCGTCGTCGTCGTCGTCGTCGCCGTGTTCTTCTTCTTCTTCTTCTTGTTCTTCTTCTTCTTCTTCTTCTTCTTGTTCTTCTTCTTCTTGTCTTCTTCTCCGTCGTCTTCTTCTTCTTCCTCTTCTTCTTCGTCTTCTTCTTCTTCTTTTTTGTATTTATTTGCCTGTACATTGTCATTCACGCACTAAGGACGTCCCAAATGTTCCACTGTTCACATCTCTACTGAACATACTTCTCTCGATTTAATAGTAATCGATTTGCCTGAATTCACAAAACAACATTGTTGGGAATGACTGTCGCTTACTTATACGATAACGATAACGTGCCCGGTAAAGTGTGATCGATTTGAATGTTTTTCTTTTTTTTCTTTATGGAAAAGTCTCTTGAAAATCATTTTCAAAATCGAAAAATTTGACTTTATTTTACAATATTCTTACAAGAAAATCTTATTTCAAAATTTCAAGTCGCATAGAACCTGAAGGAGCCAACAGTGCGGTGAGCTCGAACCAAATGGTTTGAAGTAAAATGCCGTGAAAATTGCAAAATTCAATTTTGAACAAGTTTCCGTTCTATCCCTAATAAAGGATTTCTCCATCGCATGTATATGGTTGTGTGTGTTGCATGTATGTGGTGGTTTATTGGTTTTGAACACTTGCGTGGTACAATTGTGCCACGCAAATGCACTGAAAGTAATGACAATACAATTGCAACTAGTTTCGAAAAATCAATTTTGTTCGCCATTCAAAACTTCGAGTTAGTTTCTATTCACATATAACTTTTCCTAAGTTTTGTACCCATTACCGAAGGATGGGGGATATATTTGTTGTATCGTACCGTTTGAAATGCTCAGAAGGACGCTTTAGAGGGCCCACAAACTACATATATATTCTTGATCAGCGTCATATCCCGAATCAGTTTAATTATGTTCCTCTGACCGTCTGTCCATCGGTACGTCTGTATAATGATTCTTGTCTTGTCTTGTTCTTCTGGCATTGGAAGTTCTTGCACGCAAGTTGAGGCCAAAGAAAACAACTCTGTTTTTCCAAAGGGAATAAAAAAATTGATTGATTTCTTTCTTGTCACTCATAAACTGCAACAGATAAAGCTACAAATACTTGAACGCATATTCGATGGGCGATTGTGTAGCTTCTGCTGTAGCTTTCAAATGGAAAAAATGGCTACGACCGCCGAATATTAACCAATTTATAAGATCAAGCTGCAAAACGCCCATAAAGTATATGAATTCTTGGGCAGTTTCAAATTTTGAATGCACTTAACCATGTCGGTGTGTTCGTCTATCCATCTGTCCGTCTGCCCAATTGTATAAAAGATTTGGTTATGGTCGAATATTTCTTACAAAATCGTAGTGAATGGTAGTTAAGGCAAAGAGCGCACCTGCTTATGCTTATTCAGATTTAACTCACCACTTAATTGCCAGCAGTAATCTCCACGCCCACGTCAGTTTCTATATTAGTTGAAGTAATTTTTTTTTTTTTTTTACTATTTGAGAAATTCTGATTCTCAACGCAATTGATTAAGTCATACATAGCACATATTCCTCAAAAGGCATATATTTCTTAAAGTAAAGCCGTTAACAAGTTTCGTCATATTTTCGTCAAAATTGACATTTGCGTGCTGGCCGAGCGGGAGCGGTAGAAACTTTGTGCTTGCAAAGCCAAATAGACGCATCGACACATTTTTGCCTCAATCCTCAAGTTTGCAGACCCACTAATCTAAAATGTAATGAAAATATAGAAACGTTCGCGCCCTCATTCAATAGGCCTATCAAGTTAAATACTTATATGAATCGGCGAAGTTCGGCAAATTTTCAGTGAAGTATAGTTTACTTTGGCCGTAGCTGTGATGAGTGTACAGACGTAAGGTAAGGGCATAAAACTTACAAAATTGGTGACACACTCACTAAGCTGCGACCGTCGATCTATCTCTTTCCGTTGCACGTGTCGGACACATTTTCCTGAGCGATTGATTATATTTAAAATAGAAAAAGAGGTCGAAAAAACCTATTCTTTGACAACTTTTGAAATTCATTTAATTAATTTTGTCTTTGTCTAAAAATCAAGACTCATCACCATCAAGTATCCGTTAAATGCATTTTTATTGCCTACAACAAGAGTCAGTTTTTTCTATACTTACGGCACGAAGCGATTTTCACCTACCGTAACTGACTAATGTGAGTCTAAGCGTCTCTACTGGAAATTTGCGAACTTGAAGTGAAACTTGAAACAAACCTAATAACAAGAAGGAAAGCATTAATGAGTTATGCTTTAAGCAAAATGCTTCGTTACTTTACCGACATTGTAACGCATTTCGTTTATTAAACTTTAACATTATCAGCTGTAGGAAACACGTACATATATATATATATATATATATGTATATTAATCTATACTTATATCTTAGACTTGGGCGTGAAGTAGTTAGGAAAACAAAATATACAAAAAGCGAAGAAACAGAGGAGAATGTCGTGTTAATAATACTGAACCGAGAAAGAAACCGAAACGAAAACCGATTAGCAGTCAAGCTTAAGCGCATTTCTTTTTGTTGTTGTTTTCTTTTGCATAATTTATAAGGTAAAGGAGCCTACCAATCTCTGTAATAGTCGCAGGGAATATTAACAAAGTACTTACTGTCGTAATATGAGCAGAGACAAGCACATATGAATGCGTGAGCATAAAAAAAGACTCCGCAAAGTTCATAAGTTGTAAGAATTTTGTTAAAGAACATTTTTTTTGCTTAAATATGAAAAATATTAAGATTTTTATGTGTTTGTATATAAAGAACAAGCTCCTCATCTTGGCTAACACTTTAGGGATTTTGAATGCTCAACATTAAAAACCTATATATAATGTTTACCAAGGCGTTCGTAACGCTTGATACTAAGCCGAAGAGATGACACGAAAAAGTCTATAGTAAATGTTTTCAAATACTTTAGTTATACTCTCGTTGGAATTTTTGGATGTTACCAAAAAAAATTATTAAATTTAACAGATAATAGGCAAAAACATTCTTCTCCTCCCCCCCTCCCCGCCTGTCTGTCACTCACAGGAAAAGCAGGGAAATATATAAAAAGAATATTTCTTCGATGGCTGCTTTCTTTCTAAGCATTTCGTACGGCACGGTTTCGTACACGTTTTAATTAAAATAATTTTAAAAGCGAAGTATGCATTAAAATCCCATGGTTGTTAGGTGCCTAGGATTCGTTTTAGATTGAAAATTATTTAGGCGTTTATGTTGTTGTTGTTGTTGTTGTTGTTCTTAATGTTTCTTACCGGTTGCTCTAAAGGCGAAGCTTTATAAAACCTAACAAGCAACCAGTTTGTTAGCTTTGCATTTATTGCAGTTAGGCAAGCAGGCAGGTGCATGTTTAAGTGCTTATAACATAAACATATATATATATATATATATGTATATATATATGTATATACGCAGGCACTAACAACCGCTCATCTATGCATGAATGTGTGTACAATTTTTGAAACAATTTTTGCACTTAAAGCACGTTTACCATGTTTCTTCTCTACCATTCACATATGCATATATATATATATATATATGTATATAAGAGAAACAGCCAGCTATGCTTCAAGAAATTCATATACTGTAACTGCTTCTCTATTGTAAAATGAAAACCGTTATAAACCTTTGTGTTCGCATACCTCTGCGAAAGTTCTTTCCGCTTTTTTTTAATTTCATATATACATATATATATATATATAATATGTATGTGGAATGAAATGCAATGCGAAAAAGAGAGATGCAACCAAACGGAAATGACTGCAAATCACATACGCGTACATTGACAATTTGTGATTTTCTTGCCAATTTTCCTAAGAGTGTACTGGTCTTGTGTATAAATATATATATATATGTGTGTGTGTATGTGTATTTAAGATATTGTTTGTCATCTATTGTTGCACAGGTGGTGGCTGCGTTGTGCTTAATTCTAAGATTAGGAAAAAATTTAAGATTCAATTAAATGTCAGAAGTAGGAAAAGCAAGAATACCTTCGCCTTTGATGGTTGTCTACTACTACTACTACTACTACTACCACTACTAGTACCACTACTAGTATTACTCAAAGTCAATAATTTTTGGAGCGTTCATTAAGCGACATAGCAGACGGAGGAGATGTATTTGTAATTTTCGGCAAGCATTTCCACGAATACGAAGTAAGTAAATTAATATATTAATTAATCGAAACCGTAATCGTTCCTAGTAATGACGATTAGTGTAAGTTAGTAGACCGCAACGAAGCGCGCTTACATACACATGTCGCAAGCAAACTCGTTGCGTTTTATGTGAAGCTCGAAAAGTGCTAAGTTTGCAAAAAGATTCTCCAGTTCGTTCGTTTGCCATAATTATTCGAAGAAGAAGAAGAAGAAGAAGAAAACTCGAATATGAAAAGTCGCAGATCTAGAATGCATTTTGCAAGGTTTCTTACAGTTCGCTTAGCTGCTTTTCAGTCCTCCTCCTTTACATATAATATGTACACGAGGCACACGCCCCTTGAATGGACGACGCTATCTACAAAAAACATTTCATGGGTAATTTTGAACGCTCATGGCTGGTAGAACAATTGCGTTCGCATTAAATCTTCACAAATCTCTCTCTAAAACATTTTCAAATCGAATTTCGTCAAACGTTAGGCACCGTTCGAAATAATTGAAAATTATTTCTATGTACGACGAAGTAAATCGATCTCTAGCGTTTTTCTAGCATCAATCAGACGTCTAAAGCGACATTTTCATAGCAAGCTGAAATACTCGAGAAATGTGAGTGAGCGAGTTCACGAAGCGGTCGCCTAAATTACTGACGTGTGAAACTTTGAAACGCACTCCCTTGCATTAGTGACCTTCCTTCCCATGAAAACTTGTTCACAGTAATTCAGAAATGTGAGTGAGTTCACGAAGCGGTCGCCTTGCATTAGTGACCTTCCTTCCCATATTCCTTACCCATGAAAACTTGTTCACAGTAATTCAGAAATGTGAGTGAGTTCACGAAGCGGTCGCCTTGCATTAGTAACCTTCTTTCCCATATTCCTTACCTATGAAAACCTGTTCACAGTAATTCAGACAAATTTTTCTTTCTTGCTCGTAAATGCTTAAATACTCTCGAACGACTTGCAAACGTGAATTAAATGTTTCCGTCCATTCTGTACGAATATTTCGATTCAAAAAATTTCATTCACTTTTAATGTTTTACTTGAACCTCTATTATGAGTTGAAAGCCATAGGTTTTATCTGTTACGGACGCACTTATAATCTCATATGTCAAGTTTAGCCCTTTCTTAGTCTAAATTCTTGCAGCCGTGGGAACTGCAACAGGCACGGACGGATGAACGGATATAAGTAATGATGTTAATGATTGAAGAAGATATACTGGATGCATAACTTTACAGTACATGACGTTGACGGCAAACACGGTGATTGTGAAAAAAATAGCCAAAAAGAGATGAAGTGCGCCGGCTCTATCCTATGAGATGTATGTCCGATCAGTAAGTGCTAAAAAGTGCCTTCACCTAGCGAGCATTTATCTATAACTTCGGCCACACACCACGTCCAGTTACGGTATGATCTGCCGCCTTGGTTATTAAATCATTATCTGTTAGCCCAGGAAGCATTAGCACCACTAACTTAAAACGTGTTGCCCTCCACGCTGTTATCGGCAGGAGATTAATGGCTCCCTGTGATTAGTGTTGATCGCAATTAATGGTTTATTGCTTGTGCATGCGGAGTTTCCATTTTCATGAATGGTTGTTTATTTGCTTTTTATGCACAGCCTCTAAGCATGAGTTGTTCCAGCTCCCTCGCGGGAATCATTTTCTGCATGAAAGATAGAGGAAGCACCGGGTAATGATGGACAGTAAATAAGCCCTATTTTATTCTTCGTTAGCAAATTTAAATTTTACATCCATCAAACAAACATTGGGTGGGACTAAGATTTCTGACAAGTACTTTTCAACATACACAACAGAAAAGTGGGGAAAGAATCCATTCTTCCCTAGTAAGCAAAGTAACCATTTTCGAAAATCCTTTCATACACCGAAGCTTGGGAAGAATTAAATTCACTCTACATTCGTATTTTTCCGAGACAGTCGGAGACTTTCGGCATTTTTGAAAGCTTTTTCTCGAAATTCCGAAATTAAATATGCTCTGAATTGAAGCGGACCCTGGCCCATTGATTCATTCGTAGTCAACAAAACGATGAAAATTTTTCTTAAATTTTTTAAAATTTTTCTCTTTTTCTGCTTCTGTTTGTAAGATTTTCCGGTTCGCTTGTAAACGTTTTTATTCAATGTTTTTTGCAATGCCACGAATTACGCTTACACGTCCGTCCGAATAGCTGATGTGGGTCCATTTTCACTTTCAATCTGGTGGTGACAATTTTCGCTATGATTTCATGAAATGAAAAAGTTCTACATTTTGACTGAAGAACGAAAGCGGGGACGACTGAGATCATTTTTACGGGTACGATCCGTACAAAACTTCTCTTATATGAGAACAGCTTTCCGTTTTAAATAAATGATCGGCAAAAAAAGGTAAAATGTTGAAAATTTGGATGAGATCGGACTAATTTTTTAATTATTTTCTATATAAACGTCTTTTTAAGAAATAAATCGGATTTCATTTTCAATATTTTATAATAAGAGTCGATCCAGTGTAGTAACACTTTTGCCAAATTTGTAGGATTTGTCAGGTTTATGGTCAGACGATATAATTTCTGTTATTTAATGGCGAAGACAGATGAAGAAGACTTGTGTTAAGTGAAGTCGACTAAAGTACTTAAATGTTTCCTTTACCTCTTTATACGCTTTTAATGGGTTTGTAATTAAATTTTTCTTTTCCTTAAGCATTTTTGACAAAAAAACGAAATACTACCAAATAGGGTTTAATAGGGTTTTTTTTCTTTTTAAGAGTTATTCAACAAATATTCTTTAAGAATCGTAAAAAAATCTCTTAACCAACATTACGGGTAATTTATTAAAGGAATAAGAATTGTAAACTGTCGAGACATGTAATTAAATAAGCCTTGAAAATTGCCTAACGTTGATGCCTACAGAAAAACATCAACGTATATGTATGTTTATGTATATATATATATATGCATGCTATGTACCATAACCATATACAATAATATTTATTAC
Source organism: Glossina austeni (assembly GCA_000688735.1). Lineage (NCBI taxonomy): Eukaryota > Metazoa > Arthropoda > Insecta > Diptera > Glossinidae > Glossina > Glossina austeni. The sequence continues at coordinate 71,910 of KK502408.1, forward strand.
AGCCACAAAAGCCATAACGAATAGCAACCTACGACTCTATCAGACACGTTTCCTACGTCAGTTCTAATTAAATAAAGCGGTGGGAGAGAGAGAGAGAGAGAGAGAGAGAGAGAAAGGAAAGCAAAATATTCTTTAATCGGATAATATGGAAACAGTTTGCATATATATATATATATATATTAATATGTGTGTGTGTGTGTGTGTATATGTAAGCACAACACCATAAGCATAGTAATAAACGAAAGTTTGCCAACCTTCAGCATGTTTTATTCTTCTTGTCGAGCTTTGATAGTGAGAGTTAACCAGAAAATTGTCCACATTTTATAAAAAAGAAACTCTATGTAAATAAATAAAAAAACAAAAAAACAAAAAAGCAAAAACAAAACCATGTAATAACCACTTTTGCAAATGTTGTCAGTCAAATATTAACTATAAATAAATTGTGAAAAAAAAATAAATAAATAAACCAATCAAGCGCCGGTTGTTTATACCGGCACAACAGATGAGCTGTCATTTGAATGAAAAATATACATAAATATTGGTATACTTCTCGTAGCATTTACTCGTACACCATCGGTTTTTATGTGACAGCCATACAATATGTAATGTTGTGCAGTGAACTACTATTGCGGTAGACCGGCTGTGGCGGTTAGATGTGAAAGATAATGAGTTAAGCTGGATAGAAAAATCTCTCGTTCAGTCTCGGGTAATCTATTTCCGAGCTTTATGTGTTGATTCGAATAGCACGGAAACCCAAGATAATGGGTACAAAATTACATACACATATATACTACTATTTAAAAAGGAAAAGTTTTGTGAAAATTATTAAATAAAAAAAATAAAAATAAAAATTGTAAAATGTAAGCCTCAGCCGGATTGAACCTTTAGAAGGTCAAAATTCAAATATTAATTTTATTTGTTCACCTTGCACTCGGCAGTTTTTGTTTACTACAAAGCCCGACACTTTTACGCCATTTGCACATAAATGTTTTCTTCATTTAATTTTATTAAAAATAAAAATATCATCATTTAAGAAAATTCATTCTTTGAAGGATCAGTCCGATGCGAGCAGCTTGCTATTTCATATAAAATTGCATTTTCTTTATTACCTTTTTATCTGTTTTTCTTTTTTAAGTAGTCCAATACTGTGTCACTCTTAATTGCGGCTACAATGAGTGAACAGCTTTAAAGAGTCAATCAAAATTAAGTAAGTATCAAACTGCTGAGAGCGATTCCGATAAATTTAATTAACAATAATCTCCTCCTCACTGCCATCGCAATATTCAACATCTTGAACAGATAAACAAAGTGTGTACCTCCGGTCGAGGAGGAGGAGGAGGAGGATTTTTCAAAATGAATTTGTTGTTAATCCGTTTAGTAGAATTTATGTTTTTCTTTCGGTCTGCTGCAAATTGAACCTAATGAACCGTGATAATGATGATGAGAATATTTTTACTATTTCTTGTCTCTTGTTTTCATGTAAAGCTGTGTCCTTTCATTGGACCTAAGACAAACGCGTAAAATTCGTGTTCTCCAAATTGGCATTTGTTTACGTATAAAGGTCTCTGCTTCACGTGAAGTCTTCTTGGAAATGAAGAGAGAGAGTGTGAGAGAGAGAGAGAGAGAGAGAGAGAGAGAGAGAGAGAGAGATAGAGAGAGAGAGAGAAGGAGAGAGAGTGAGAGAGGGGAGAGAGAGAGAGTGTGTGTGTGTGTGAGAGAGAGAGAGAGAGGTTCAACAAATGTAGACCTGCTTGGTCTAAAATAGGTGCAGATATTTTTAATGCCAAATTTCCGTTGGATAATTTTGGGAGATCAGAGTTTTCGCATCAATTTAAAATATTGAAATACTAACGACTTGCGCCGAATTACAACTTTTTCGAAATAATTAATAAGAAATTGTCGTAGAAGTGCTCCGATTTAATCCACAAATTTCCATTCTCTACGAAATCCGTCGTCGAAAAATCGTAGAAATTGTAAATACCGCAGCCGGACAGACATATGTTCTTATCTTCTTATCTGTCACTTGCCATTGCACATATGTCCGCAC